>JAQIWG010002303.1:0-20800 GCA_034695025.1 Chamaedrilus cognettii | reverse complement strand
ATTTTACTGTAGGGTGGGGGGGGGGGTGAACGTTAAAATTGAGGACAGGATATTTTGTAATATTACTACTCTTTTTTTAGGCCTACATGCACACGCATGCGCGTGCATGTAGGCCTATGTTTTAAAATTGGGGGCGTGGTATATAATTATGGCTTACTATAAAAATTAGGGGCTAGGGGGATCGCTGTATTTGAATATAAGATTTCCCTTGTAATTACTGTGCATAGGGATTAGATTAATGAGTATGCCTTTTCTTAGAGATATTTTCTTAACTTTCTATTAACCTTCTATTAGCATTAGTTCAAGCTGGTTAGACCTACTTGGTATGTAAACTCAATCGTTGTCATCACATTTTTGAAGATAAAAATGTGAACACATTTAGTAAAGTCCAGATAAACGCAGGTGAATTTGTAATGGATCACAGTACCTTCAGCTCAGCAGTATTATAGTAAAAAGCCAAATTCAGATTAACGAAATATCTACAAAATACTTTGAAATATCATACCCTGCTAATCCTGCTAACAAAAATACATAACAGTCACCGGATAGTGAATTACTATAACATTACATCAGGGGCACCGGCACGATATCATGATGGGAGAAAACAGCACTTTTTGGGCATCCAACAGCAATAATGAAATATTCTTGGAGGGCAACCATTTTATGTCTGAGAAATATTCTATCTTCTTGAAAATTATTTGTTGAGTGTGGAACAGATTCTGATTTTTTTTGGGCGTAGCATGCAACACGGAACAACTGTAGATCTCGAGCAGAAAGGTTCAATTATCTGCAAAGGGAGCACTTACACCTTGTAATTCTTAGGGTGCAAAATATACCTCCCTGTCGTCGTGCCTCGGCGCCCATATACAAATAATGACGTTAATGCGGACAGTTAGGTAGTAACAACCATTTAAATTAATTAAGAAAAGCAACTTTGCTAACGATTATTTTACCTAAATATTGATAAATTTGTCATAGATATAGCTTTAATGATCAAATAATAGTACAGTAATAGTTAGAGTATGTAGCAATTAGATACAATCATACAAATGCATGACAAGTATGTCGATCTTGAATCTACACAGATCATTAACATATAGTGAATATTATGCAAAAATATTTACAAAATTTTTATTGAATCTGTTCCTAATTATAACTCAGAATACATCCTTCTAGTCACATTTTAAATTACTGGTACTAGGACATAAAATGCAGCCAAACCGAATCTAATTGTAGTACCTGCCAATATTTCAATAATGCAAAAATTTCCCAAAAAACTACGACGGAGCTTAGAAGCTACCACTTCACTACAGCATTATTAATGAATGAATGAATGAAACTCAATCTTAATGAATTTAAATCACAATTTCAGATTTTAAAATTAATTATTTGCCAGCAAAAATGCAGTTATTCGCTTCTGCACATTTGATTTTAATGATTCACAGCTTACACAATTCCTGTGATGCTAAAGCAAGCCTAACCGTGAATTATCTACGGCATATCTGTGCGTCAAATAGTGACAGTGGTGTGTACATTCAGTGGAGCACATTGTACGATCATGATTTCTCAAGGCAACTGTCTTTTACAATCTTTTCACCGGGGTTTTTTTCAGTCAGAACAATATGAGCCAAAAATAATTATTTGCTGTGCTTAATAAATAATAAATAATTATTTGCACGCTCAATTTTAAACAGTCCGGCACAGAATTACGCGTTAAAATCGACTGTGCTGGCGCGCCCTACGTGGTTTCTTAAAGATTAGGTCCTAGTCTTTAAGAAACCACATAGGATGCGCCAGCGCAGTCTGGAGTAGAATTACTCATATTTTATACGATGCAGGCGTAACGCTTATTCTATTCCATCAAGGCTAAAAATAAGCCAACTGGCACTGGCCTACACAATTTTTGAAAGCTTCGAATTACAGATACTTCTGTTTATAGGAACCAGGTGCAACGCTACTCTCATTTTATCAAGGCTAAAAATAACCCGGCTTATCACAGAAAATTTTAACAAATTTCAAATGGCTAACAGCCAATAAGATGACGATGTCATATCAGTACAGCTATGCAATCTTATCCCAAGGAAAGTCATCTATGATGTCGTCGTTAGCACAGTCCATTGAGGAAGATTGGTGCGAGGGGGGACCGGCGTATAAGGCGGGGGAGTAGGGGCTGGCAGCCCCCATCAGCAGCTGAACAACACAAAAATGGCGCAATTTTTTAAAGGCGGAAAAAATGAACGAATGTTTAAATATAATAACTAACACAATATTCCATTTAAACATTAACTTTAAACTTTCAAATGCCCAACGCGTTAGCGACATCATTTTACATGATGGCCAATATATGCACGAAAAGAAGCCTTTGTTGAAATAGAATTTCTTTTTAATTAGTAACACATAATTTTATCACAAGCACCAATATGAAACATTGGATATCAAGTAGCGGTCATGAAGATATCAACCGTTCAATTACTCAACATATTATCGAGTCAAGGATATCCAACCTGATTGCCTTGATGTCCGAGGCAGGGATCTGTGACCCCCCGATGGCTGTACTGATGCAGAAATGGCTGCTGAACCAAGCCATCGAGCTCATTGCAAAAACCTGAAGAAACCAAACGGATGTCACGCAGTATGAAAAATCACTAGAATTGTTAGCCATTAAATATTTGCTATTGTAGGCTCACGCTATAATTTCTCTCACATACCATCACAATGGAGCTAAAGTAAGACAATTATACTTATCACTAAACAACAATTGACCTCAAACCTTGAAGACTGGGGAAACATAAAAATAGATCTGCAGCCCAGAGTTCCCCGGACAAGTAAAGGCAATTATAGAAAAAAGGGTGATTCTTTGGATTGTAATAGTCTTGTATACAAATGGTCTTTAAGACAAAAAAATCACAACCACTAACAATGCACCTGAGTTCAAATCATTAACCAAACTGCAAGAAAATAAAAACAAACACATTATCACTGGAGAAGGACAAAGATTTCATTCACTTACCTCGTGTGGCCGGAGTAGCAATCCCCTCGCCGCCACCCGTGGCGTAGTTATATGGCTGCAGCGGCGGGGGGGATGCGTGGAGCTGATCGCCCCCCTGCACCCCCACGGTGGCGCCGCCGCCACCGGGAGGAAAGTGGGGGGACAGCGAGGGAGCGTATTCAGTGGGGTGCGGGGGCTCCTCCGACTTGACCTTGAAGAACGAGCTGAGAGACTCAGCAAGGTCAAGAAATTGGTCGGGATTGAGTGCCCAGTTACCCCCCCCTCCGTGGTCACGCACACTCTCCATCAGCGCTAAAGCAACACAAAACAACTCAAGAGAACTGAATCAACATCGAACTTATGTCATCAGAACCAAATGAACATCAAATCTACGTTATCACAGTCAAATCATTAGAGAATCTTTCTACAATATTTCTAAATTCTTAGAGTGCTACAATGTAAGGTGGTAACACGTAAAGAAGAGTTAAACTTAGCATTTTGTAGACATAAGACACTAGCTAGCATCTTGCTTAACTGTACAAATCAGCACTGCTTTAATACATAAAAATGCAGGGCACACATGACAATAGCCTAAATTTAGCTCGGACTAAACCGCAGAATACAAATTTTAGGTGGAACTACTACAGTTTCCTGCATCAAATTTTAGTTTTGTTGCGCAAATCATTGTCATGTATCCTGCCGCTTATAACCACTATCGAATGAAAACAAAATTACTTGGAAATTGCTCAAAATCAACGTCGCTCCAGTCGTAGCTGCCAGCCAATCGAATGCTTTCCATCAGATCGTCAAAGTTCTTCAGCCGATCGAGTGTCGTGGAGGCACCAAGCAATGCACTGCCTACAATAATTGAACGGCTTTTATTTTATTCATTTATTTGTTTTCAAAAGTATGACACGCTGTATACGAGTACAATGGTGACCCTGGGCACCGGTACAGTCCACCAGGTAATACAAATTGCTCGGCTGTCTCAGGTGTTCGCACTCAAGGTGTCAAGAATTCATCGCACCACAGATTACATAGGATGATCAAATAAGAATGATATGAAAAACTCTAGAAAAAACATCGAGCACAAACTCGTTGGTCTAGCTCGTATTGTGCGCTACTTTATGTGGTAGCTAGCTAAGCTGCTTGGGTGCAGTGGAACTTTAAATATCAAGAAAGCCTCCAGCATTTTAAAGACAATAAATGCACATATTCCAAAGTATCAAAGAAAACCAATCATTGAATACGGCGGCTGGTTCTAAGAATGTTACAATGTCTTAAATAAATCAGTTGTCTATCCGTCTCTGCTCTCAAAAATAATGCGTTTAACAAATTAAACAGTTGAACGTTAGCCTAAAAGAGACATATTTTCAATGACTAATTAACACCAAATACATTTGCGTAGCAAGAAAAAGATAAGAGGCACGTGACACTTGCTCAATTCAACATCGGACATGGAAGATTTCGCACCCTGTGCGCCCTCGAAGACCGACTTATACAGACACTTGAATGATTCAGAGAGGCCCTGGAACGTAGGATTGCAATCGACAAAGGAAGATCGACATTGCTGCTGCTGCAGCTGCTGATGTGGTGGCGGCTGTAGGTGCTGCTGCTGCTGTGGCTGCTGCTTTTGCTGCTGAAGCAAATGCCGCTGTTGTATCTGCTGCTGTTGTTGCTGTTGCTTCTGCTGCTGCAGACCATTGGTCTGTAGAAACAATATACTAAAAATAATGTTGCAGCATTTAAAAAATAGAATAAGTTACTTTTTGATGTCCAGATTAAAGAAACATCTTTGTGTTCAAGGCATTAAAGCAGAAAGCCATCATTGAACTCATCCAAATTCAATTTCAACTTCCGATTGCGAGAATCATTTGTATCTTAATCCTGGTACTATCATGGAAATATTATAGCATTCTAACATACGATCTAATATACGCATTCGTATCCCATATACTCCATATTCCACATACATATTCCAATCTAATACACAGGCGCTCACCTGTTGAATCATGCTTAAGTTGACTACGCCCATCGGATCAGCGGCTCCATAGTGCTGTAGACTGTGAGCGCGCGCCGCAGCGAGCCGGCTCATCGTCTGATCGTGAGACGCATTGGACTCAATCGCATACGGAGACATCTGGATAACAAAAGGAAACACAATAACGCGGTTTCGTTTAGATTTTTGGATAGAGATCTTATTATAACAAGCGCAGTGTATATAGTGATTGCCAGATATATTTATAAATTTAGCACTGGAAGCAGCAGTAAAGGAATTTTTGTCACCAGTAGCGGTCAGGTCTATATTCATAATATTAGCGACAAAATCAGTCTTGAGAATTTCCTGAAACTCTTTCTAAAAGCGTATTCTTTGGTATATCAAACAACAATCTTTTAACTATCGTATCTTTTATGCTAGGCAATATTACATTCTCCACAATGCCTATAATTCAAAAACAATTTAAAGAATACTTTCAGTGCCATATCAATTAATATAATAAACATATGCAAAATTTAAAAACAGCACAGACCCGCTCCGTCTGATTGGTGGAAGATTTAGGCTTGGAAGGTCTTGGACGCAAAGGGCTTGGGTCGTCCATAGCGCTGGGATCAACCGCCCAATAGGAACCCTTGAAACAGGCACATCACGCACCAATCACATCTTCTGAAATAAAAAATATCAGGCACATTAAGGCACATCAGGATAGATTAGATTCAAACGTAGCCAAAAATGTTAGTTTATTTATCAGAAATTTACCTTTCCTGGATCTTCTCGAGATCTTGGAACTTTCAGGAAGCACTTGTTGAGTGATAAATTGTGTCGAATGGAATTCTGAAATTTAATAACATGAAAGCCATATTGCATAGCGTTAAATCACTGGAATTTTGAAAAAAAGTATCAGAGCTCAATAGCCTTCAAACAATGCAAATAAACAAATAAATATGAAGCAAAAATTCTAGTACAATCAAAATACTAATCAAAACAGCAATTAAAAAATTATTGTGTTACATGTCATAAATCGTTTTGTCATCAGAATCATATTATTATACTTTTTACGCACAGTTTGCATGATGATGTTATCAAATTCGACCTGCAAACAAACGTATGCATTTACGGCCTAACTTTCCATTTTTATTTTTATTTTCATTTCAATATAATTATTTTCTCATATTTCAAAAAACCGTTTATCTCTTTTCATTCCATTGCTCCATGTTCTAATCTATTATCTATACTTGAACGAAAGACCTCAAAACGAGCGCACAAATCCAATCAGAATACCAGACCTTCCACCCGTTGCCAGCGTCACGGTAGTACGGGAAGTTGTCCCCTATCCACTGGTAGATCTCGCTGAGCGTCATTCGTTTCTGCTCCGTACTCTCGATGGCAAACGTGATGAGGTTTGCGTAGCTGTACGCCGGCTTGCCGTCCTGGCGTAGCAGCGCGCCGCCCGCACCAGCCAAGCCAAGCCGTGCGGCTTCGCCCTAAAACCACACAGAACAGAAGTCAGGGCAGTAAAATGGGTTAACCCCTGCTGCATTCAGTTTCAGTTAACTGAAGCGAGGACAAAGGTCGTCCTGTTCTTTAGTTTCAGTTAACTGAAGCGATCAAGTTGATCAAGCAAGTGTTATAATGATCTCTGGCATATAATTTAGAACTAGATATGATATTTAATTTAAGTAATTTGAGTTGAGTCATGCCTTAAATTTTCATTCAGTGCCCATTGAAAGACAAATAACCCTCGTTTGAACATCTGCCCCTTAATGCCCTCACCTCCGCCCCGTTGACCTCCTGAGCCCCATCCTCACTATCAGACGTCCCTGCCACCCCTCCCGCTAGCCCCGCCACGGCCTTAGCCGTCTCCCCCGCGCCCTTCCCGCCGCCCCTCGACGCCCCTTCGGGGGCCGAGAGGTGGCGCGGCCACTGTCTCCCCCTCTCGATCAGACTGGGACCCCCGACCCTCAGCTCAGGGAGCCAGTCAATGGCAGTTAGGCTGCTTCCTAACTCCGCCATGTTGTTTCGCGAAAGCCTGCTGATTGAAATTCCTACGCCAAAGGTGTATTGAAATTAAAACTTAAAAACTCTCTTAAAATTCGCATTTTAACTGTTCAATTTTAAAGCTAAAAGGCTTGCAAAACATTATAATCTGCGTTTATTTTAAAAGTTAACGTTTTGCGACAAAATATTTAATGGGGAGGAGAATTCTTTTGCGACCGCAGCACGACTGCGGAGATGGTGCTATGTTGCTAGGCGACGGCTGACAACGACAACGATAACGTAGGTCTACAGCGTAGGCATAGGACTGTAGGCCATTGAAAAGTAGTTCACATGTGTTGTTATGAAAATATATAAGCGTGCTTCTTCTTTTTATGAAAAACAATTATTAGTCTGCAATGTGATTTTTTGTAGAGAAGGCTTGGCCACGAAAATGCATATTTTCCTTCAGCTTGTTAGATGGCTTTAACTTTTCGCATTAGGCGTGAAAATTAGCAATTTAATCTGCTAAGTGTACAGAACACTGATAGTCGAGATAAAGCCAGCTATTAGACCTAGCATGCAGATCATTATAAGCATCAATAAAAATTTAATAAATTTGATAGACTCGACTCAACAAGGCTCTAATACTTCTAAACACGGCATTCATTACACATTTTATTATTGCTAAAACAGAAATTATAGCAAATAATATAATTATTAGGCCTACGAATAATAATAAAAAAATTGTGAGCGACCCTCAAATAATCTGGTGCATTACTAATACAACAAAGTAAGGATGCAATGGAGCCGTGCTGCATACTATCGTTGTCCACGTCAACGCTGTACACATGCGCCTATGAGTCTAAAGGCCTATGCGCTATGCTACAGGGTTGCACAAGAAAATGAATCATCGGGTTATTTTTGGTCGTAGGGGAATTTCTGCATCGTTTGTATGATATCTGTGATTTGACATCAAAAACTGATCAGGCTGATGACTCCGGACCGATTGGTCCTAATCGAGGACGGCGGAGGGGCAGTTTCAGATCGCGTTTCAGAAGCAGAAATATCTGTTTTATTTACAGACGGACTATGACTTTAATGTGATGCGTATGGTAGCACATTATAAGCCTATTACAAGCTTATTATAAGCCTGTCGTATGGTAATTAAGCCTGGGTCTACTGTGATTATTTAAGTCCTAATATTCAAAGCCAAAACTCTCCTTTGAAGATCTTTAACGTGAGTAACGCGTAGTAACTCACGTGAAATAGATATGAAAACATGTGGCCAAGGACGGTAAGTTCAAGAAAACCTGCACAGGCTGCATAGTGCATACCGTATCCTGCTCCACAAATTGCATGCCTAAAGTCCTGAGGACAACCAAGTTCTGCTAGGATAGGATTTTATTGCGCCAGAACGCACGGAGATGTCGACAGCGGTGGATAACGACGACTTTCAGCAGAGCGGTCGAGAATTGTTGGATCTTCTGTTCGATCCTGGGGATGGAATCTTGACTGAGCATTATGGGGATAACTTGGACGCCATCCATGGTGTGGACAATTGCGCGTGGGTGCCGGAAGAACTAAATAAAATTCCGGTGAGGATTTATTCTAGTCTGCTATGGTGCGCTTTAAAATTAGGACGTTGTTGGCAAATAAAAAATCTATCAGGCGTTTCGTATATTTTTCCGTAGTTTGAAGTGTCTGCAATTTGGAATATTGTAACTAATCTTACCACATGGAAACTCAGTTTGTCTGGTAAACAATCACTTGAATGTTTGACGTATGTCGGATTGCTACTGGCATTTGTTTTGTCTAAGTTTTGATATTGTTGTTCAAACTTCGTTGTTACTTTCAGAACAGCGTCTCAAGCCCCGATGATTTTCTCACCTTTCTCTCCGGCATGGATCTTACTTCATCTGATTTCCTCCCCCTTGATTCGCAAACAATCTTCGAAGATTTCCTGGACAGCCTTGCCCCTCGGTCTCCCCCTGCCACGTCCCTCCAATTCCACCCCCCTCTTCAACCACCCCCCTCCATTATCGACCACGCTTACAGTCGCTCACCGGGTGATGAAAATTCGTCTAAAAACTCGAATCAGAACGATCACTACTCTGCATTCGATTCGCCGACCTACTTTGTCCCGAGCAACCAGCTGCAGTGTGATTCGCCGACCTATTTTGGCTCGACCAATCAGCAGGCGTCGGATTCGCCGACCTACTTTGAGTCGGTGGCCGGGGACCAGCAGCCTTCTGATTCACCGACCTATTTATTATACGCGAGCGATGGGATTTATGCTGATTCACCGGCGGCACGTACAGAGAGCACATATAGTCCCATGTCGGGTCACACGGGGTCAGAGTTCAGCGGGTCCGGGCTGAGCCCCCTCTACGGGGGGGAAGAGATAGCGGAGGAAAACGGGAATGACGCAGATTTGGTCGAGACGCTGAACGAGGTCGACTGTTTTCTGATGGCCAAGGACAATCAGAGGGGTCCGGCAAATCAGTTTGGTGATAGCTGCGGTCTCGTTAGTGTCGGTAGGTTTAAATCTGTGTTTTGTATTGTGTGTAATTTTACTTGTTTTTAGTATTTTGTGATGAATTTGTTTTGCTTGAATTTTAAGTTTAAGCGGTGTTCTTTATTCTCTGATTATTTTTTTACTTGGGTGTTTCATCACATTTGTGATGAATGTGTTTTACTTTATAATTTGAAGATTCCTTAAGTCCAACATTTTAAGCCTAATCAGGGCTTCTCTTATAGTCTCCAACATTGATGCTTCTTTAAGTTTAAAATACAAAAGTTAATTTTATCTTTATTTGTATGATTTAATGCAAATTGGATTTTATTATTAGTTATTAAATGATCAGTGGTGATTTTTATTTGAAGTATTGTGCCACTTTGTTAGATATTAAATGTAAGTGCATAAATGTCATTTTGGACAAGCTTCAATGTTTCAACTCAATGAATTACTTGCCCTAATGAATCATTATCAGTCATTAGGTAAGTACTGTTTCAAGCGAAAGCAAAAGAGACTTTACAATTTCAATTATTTCCTTGAAATGCCAAACCTACTATTTAAAATTAGGCCTAGATCCTGTTATACTGTAATCTGTAGTCTGGTCATTTTACTTGCTCTCATATTTAGCTTGATGAATGAATGAAAGAAATGAAAAAAGGAATGAAAATGAATCTTAAGGTAGAGTTTTTCCATCAGGTGTTAAAATTAAATCCGAGGTCATGACGTCACCACACCCAATGAGCGCTTGATCTATGGTTAATTTAGCGCCATGCTATTGGTTTTTGCAGAATAGATCTCGGATTTCATTTTAACACTAGATAGAAAAATCCGGCCTAAGAGAATCAGTAATTATTAGGGTAATTATGGCCAGCAGATCAGACCTAGGTTCCATTGAAATAGGTACACATGAATTACCAATGTTATTTTTCTTGGGTCATCTAGAGCCGTGATCGTGATCGATAACCACGATAAATGGCACCATTGATGACTCAATAAATGACTGGTGAAAAGAGTATTGATTTTATTACCTGTTCTCGGTTTTGTGTGCGTTACGACTGTTGCTCTGTGGGAACTCTATCATCTGCTGGGTGATGACAAGTGTGACCTTTCTGACGTGTCACTGAACATGCCATCAAATTAGATTCTACTTGTGTCGTTTCATATTGCAAAGTTGCTTGGTCGGACCCTGCGCATTGAACTAAATTTGGTGTTTGTGTTCGCTTGACACATAAACTTACAATGGATTTTGAGGATTTAAAACGAATCGATGAAGATCTAGACAAGGAGTTGTCTAAGTTTTTGTTGTTGTTTAATCGTCGACTATGTAATGCGGGTGAGTAGTTTTTTCAACACCTTTTCTTTTCTTTTTACAGCCTACGGTATGCTTTGCAGTTTGCATGCATGGAAAATGAATTAAAATTGCCTTGTATACAATAAGCTACATCATCATCATTTCCAGTTTCAGCGTTCAGTTTCAGCGTCCAGTTTCAGCGTCCAGTTTCAGCGTCCAGTTTCAGCATCCATTTTCCATGCTAGCACAGGCTGGACGCCTGCAGCGACAGACTATAGGAAGCTGAGAGACCTTCAGGGGAAGAAAAGATTGAGCTGACACTTTTCTATTACAGCTGTGATGACAGCGGTGCAGAGCCTGCACAGGGGCCCCCTCGAAAAAAGCAAACTCTGGCTCTACCTCCCCAGCCCCGGCTAGCACGATTAACTTTTTTTGACATTTATTGAAGTTTTTGATACAATACATACAAATAAAATTTTTAGAACTTTTAAACTTATAGCTTTTTGTGCTTTTTCTACATTTCTCTCCCGCTGCTCGCCGCAGACATGGACTCTGATGCGGACAGCGTGTCTGATGATGGAAGCAACAGCAACACGAACAACGATAACGGGTCGACCAACTCCCCCCCGCCCTCCTCCGTCTTTGACTTCTCTTTCAGTCGATCGTCGTCAAAGATGGCCGCCGGGGGTCTGCCGTTCACGATGAACGACGTCGGCGGGGGAGGGGCGCAGTCACATGGAAGCACGGGGGTAAATATTAATACACTAAATGACTCAAAATCTATTTTTATAGATGTGATTTCTGTGATGGTTTAAGAATTAATGACGGTCAAAATAAAAATCCGAAGTTGGATGCCAGGGACCTGCGACACGGCAGAACACTGGGGAGATAATTTCTTGTAACTTTTTGTTGTGGTTGATGTTGATTGCTGCTATCTGCCATTAATAAAAATCAGTTATGTTTAAGGACTCAAATTTTAACGATATTATTTCACATTCACCACTTTAACACGTATTAACATGATTAGGGCCTTTCGGAAAGCTAATAAAGGCCAGAATTCAGTAATATTTGTGCACATTTGCGAATTATTTGCACTTAAACGGAGGAAAATTGTCGAGAAACCCAAAAATTTCAGACTGCAGTTAAGCTCAAACCGCAGTTTGCGAATTAGCACATTTTCAAATCGCGGTCGAGCAACTAGCTGTAAGAGTTATGTCTACGTTACAGTATGGTTTCTGACTGGCTCAGGTGTGTGGTTTAGGCTCAGCTGCGTTTGTCAGATGAAGAGAAGGCTTTGTTGGCGAGGGAGGGGGTCGTGTTGCCGACAGACCTTCCCCTCACCAAGGAGGAGGAGAGGGCACTCAAGGGGGTGCGGCGGAAAATTAGAAACAAGGTACGCGCGTTTGTGTTTTCTGTGTTTCTGACGATTTTTAAAATGTATCATTGGTGTAGAATGTAGTAATAGCATTTAAACAGAAAACAGAATTTTATTGCAATTTGAACGTAGATTTTTTTGTATTTTGTTGTATTTGTATATTGTTTGTATATATGTTTGTATAAACAATTGTTTGTATATGTATTTGTTTGTATATATATTTGTTTGTATATATATTTGTTGGTATATATATTTGTGTATTGTTTGTGTATTTGTATTTTGTATTTTTTATATATTGCGATATTAACATATTATACTATTATTTTAATTAACTTGAGCATCCGGATGTTGAACATACAATTTAATTGTAACTTCTGTAAAACCCTTAACTCAATTGAATGGCGTAGTGCATGTACCATGGCAAGTCGAATAAGGTAATAATTATGGTTTATGCATGTACCACTTGGAACTTCTTACATTATACTGCTCCATAGCATAACAAAATTGATGGCGATCTGATACTAAAAGCTTTTTTCACTGCATATCTGGGATGACTAGATGCCTGTAAAATCTTAAAAAATTTGTTTTGCTTATGTCGACTTTACCGTATGAGACTGTTGTGATACATTCATTAAGCCCTTCAATTTGAGGTGACTGGTATTACGACGCATTTAAGCCGAGATGAATCGTGAATATTTGATTAACAAATTTAGTTTGAAAAACTTTGAGATAAATGAAATGACTCTATAGGTTTGTGTTTGCTTAGGTGTCGGCGAAGACTAGTCGTAAGAAGAAGCAGGAGTACGTGGACGGGTTGGAGCGGCGCGTCAAGGTGTGCAGCGTGCACAACAGGACGCTGCAGGAAAAGGTGGAGCGACTGGAGAAGCAGAACGTGTGAGTGGTCGATTCCCATTCTCTATGGTCTCAATCACTTTGGTTGTACTGATTCGTGCCCCCTGCCAGTCATGCAGCCCAGAGCTCCTCGGGCGAGTCGTAAAAGGCGACTAAAGAAAGGGAGAGCAGTCTGTGCATGGCCATCAGCACAGCACCGGACTGTTACATCTTTGTTACTACACACCGATTGCTTAAACTCTCAAAACCACCGATACTGCGTATGGTCCTGTTCACTTTGTTTCCACTGATCGTGAAGCGTGTTTGATTAGGTTTGGGATCAAACTCTAACTAAACCTTAGCCTAACCATAGAACTAGCCCTAATATCAATCTCAACTCAAACCTGGGTAAGATCACAATGACGAATATCAAAAAGCTCTGTAGATCACGGTACGTCTGCACCATCTAGTGGGTTTTATTTGATTGTGTTTGGATAACTAATTAACAAGAAGTTTGTTCTACTATCGTAGCTTGTTGCTGCGCCAGGTCCTTGCTGGAACAGATGAAGAAGCTCCGGGCTCTGATTACCATACCGGGGACGATGTCGGCGGGGCGCGCAACCATCAACTGCATGTCGGCCACGCCGGGGGCGCGTATTGGCACCGGGACCTGCATTATGGTATGTCTGCGCCATCTAGCGGGTTTTGTTTGATTGTGTTCGGATCGATTTTGCGATGTTTGGTAACAGTAGTCTAACTTATCTCACAATTTGAAGCTGGCATCTTACTATAAACACGCAATTTCTTAAGATATATTTTGTTCTGCAATGGCGCGAGAAATCATACTTTTTGGTCCTTATTTGTGATTGTTATTAACAAGTTAAATGTAATTATATGGACCCATGTCAATATCTTCATCGATTAAGTGTCGTCTTAATTGTTTTCTTTCCTGAAGGCCACTCAGTTTCCAGTGTACCTTTGAAAGATCTGAGCATGTGAAAACGTGTGTTTGAGAACTCTGCAATTTTCCAGCCTTTTGTAGCAGAAAAAAATGCACGAAATGCGAATATGATGGTGGTGATATAAAGTTAAATAAGTCGATTTTTTATATTCTCGTTTGTCAGGTCCTGGTTCTGTCGTTTGGACTCTTTATCATACCGAACATGGACCCTTTGTTCGGACCAAACAACGGCGCTAGAGAAACAGCGGTGCTAGAAAAGAGCGTCGGACCTGGTAATTAGTCTGCTTCCTGCTTCCGGTAACTCTGGTCACCCTACCGCAGACTATGTTGTGAATATATGAGAATATCTGAGGATTAGTAGTGTTTGACCGCTTTGCTTTTTACTGCGTTTGAATTTGAAATGCACCGTACAACAAACTCTAAATTATGCATTTAAACAAAAACAAATTCCTGAACAAGATGGCGCCTTTTTTATTTTTTTACGCCTTTAGGGTTTTTGTTCACTACAATGTCATTGCACAGTTAGTTGTTAGTCCCCTTTAATTCATTAATAGATGTAGTTGGTGATATAAATATTCCACTACCATTATATCTTCTATACGTAACTAAAATAATGAGATCTGGCTTGCTTACAGCAGCGAGCCATTACATGGCATTAATTGTATGACTTGACATTGTCTTCAGTGTTCCTCCAAATGTCAGGTACATTTGGAGGTTCCACTTTCGTGTCCAAACCTTCCACCCTAGCCGATCTTCGACCTTCCTCTTCATCTCTGCATACGATTCATTCTCGAGCAGGACACAGATCTCCTCAATTTACTGTTTTATCCTGGGATTTTAAGTAATTAAATAATGAATTTGCTCGCAGGTCGTTCGCGCAGCCTGATGGGCAAGAACGCCATGCTATTCTCGGGCGGCGCCGAACCCCTGCGCTCAGGGGGGATTGACGACTACATTTCTGCAAACTCCTTCCCCCCGTATCCGTTTAATTCCGCGGGGGGCAAATCCAACGATCAAACGTCGCCCAAGTGGTCTCATCGAAACGATTTATCCTCTTCGGATCAGTCGGAAGATCCGGACCAATTAGATTCGAGCTCCGTTGGGATTGGTCGATCTGAAGCGGTCTCCGTCGGGTTGGACCAATCGGAGGGGACGATGGGGAAGAAAGGCGGAGCCAATGACGGGTTTAGAAATTCTACAGATTTCAGGTCGGAGCTTGGCGGGGTGGTGGAAGAGGATTTTATAGAGGAGTTGGAGACTGAGGATGAGGGGGGGCATGAAGCAGATCGTGAGGAATATGAACAAGAAGAAAAAAAAGAAGAAGAGGCAGAGGTGATGCTGGAGAGCAATCTACATCAAGAGAACGATTCAAAGATCAAGAACGACCTCTAAGGCAATCGTTTTATTAATACTTGATGCAAATCTAGAAATTGGTTCATAATGGGAGAGCACATCCAACAATGCATTCTAGGCTGGGCTCTTTTTTGCGAAGAAGTTTTTGTTACTCCATTCTGTGTAGGAATAGATCTTGAACTATCTCACTGTGTATTATTTTCCTTCTCCGGTATAATGCATATTTTGGACAGTTTTACTGTATTGTCCAAAAAGTCCTCAAAAAAAAACTAGCCTCATTTTCATAATGTAATCTGTTTGTGTTCATGTTTTC
Source organism: Chamaedrilus cognettii (assembly GCA_034695025.1). NCBI lineage: Eukaryota > Metazoa > Annelida > Clitellata > Enchytraeida > Enchytraeidae > Chamaedrilus > Chamaedrilus cognettii. The sequence goes on along the minus strand of JAQIWG010002303.1, from coordinate 5,196 downwards.
ACACACAGGCTTACACGTTTTCGCCCGCCCAGACTGCTGGAAAAGCGTCCATTGTTTAGAATTTGCTGATAATGTGGTGTGTTATCCAAGGTATGAAGTAATGACTACTCGGATGCAATCGGTACTAATTTTCCCCTTTGCACTTCGTCGTGGATCGTAGAGTTTATTCTCGATTCTATTCACTGACTGTGGCGTTACTATTAGAAGTGGGACACTATCGCCTCGTATATATTACCGGCTCCGAACTCGTTTTGTGCAAATAATGAGCGGTCTCGGATGCGTGTCGTTTAATCGTTATCGACGCGTAAGGATGAGACGTTTGAACCGCAGGCCATTTACTAAATCTAGACACGCCGCTCAATGCTGATGGTCTATCTTGTACTTGGGACACAAATGGGATTGCTAATCACCCTCTAACGTGGCGTTATTATTATTATTATTATTATATTGGACTTTTTGCTTATTGCTGGCATTGCCGCCAGATCATATTTAACTTGATATCTATCGGCCCTATGGCATTAAGCTTATTTTATTAACAAGTAGTATGATCATCTGCACTAAATGCTGCCGTTATGAGGTGGTTGTCAATCCCCGCTCTTGTGTCCCACGCCCCACTAGTTCTAGGCGCCTCTGATCTCTAGTGAGTATAGCTGGTTTCAACCCGCGTTGCCAGGACAGATTTTGAACTAACGCATAATTAACAATTACTAATCGCGTATCGAGTTGTTTTCTAAACGGCGCGTGGCTTGTCATGAGAAGAATGATAGAAACAGTGCTCTTAATCGCATGTTAAGGAAGCGTGTTATATTTAACAGGTTTCATTATTGTACTTTCTTTCCCTACAGTGTCTAGTGAGTCACTAGTTTGTAAATAGAATGTTTATTGCTGAAAGCAGTTGTTTTACAAGATTTAGTTACACTAATTAAGTAACGTGGTATACGTAGCGATTGTTGATGTTCTTGTTCTATGTTGTGACGATGATTGAAAACACATGATTTGTGGACTAGTGATTTCTTTGTGAAATCGTACGGATAAAATCGTAGCGTAGTGAAATTGAGTGAAAATACAGCGAAATAACGTAAGCTATACTGGCCGTCATACAACAAGCAATGCAGTAGAATTAGAATTCATTAACTATGACTGGTACACTTACAAGCTTGATTGAAACAGCTTTAACATAAATTGGTCCATTATTTGATTACGATGCATTCTTCCTAAACAATGTCCTATTGCTTACGCATCCAATATATTTCAAAAAGTCAAATAATCGAATGCAAGAAAAAACTGAAACTAATCCGCCCGAATACGCGTGGTTCAAATTACCCCTAGAAGGCGAATATAATCGATTTACTTAATTTACTTTAACTAATGAAAAAGAGACCCGAGTTGAATTTTTTATCGGGCGTCTCCGTACCAGATTTGATGGCTTTACAGCAGCATTTTCATATGCGTATTATAGGAGATTTAGGAAATGTGTCCTTTTTGACCGTCGCCGTATGTCTTACATGTAAGTAGAAAGCATGCACTTTATGTACGGTTTGATAACGCTATCATAATCAAACTGCATATAATAATACATAACTGTAATCAGATTCCATAGAGAAAACGCATTGCTCACCTGAACACCTGAATTCAAAAATTAGAAATCGTAAATCTCAATTCTCAAACTGGAAATCGCAAACCTGAAAATTGACGATTCTAAAAATTAGCAACCGCAATCTTTACTCCTGCACAATTAGTTTCTATACGAGTTAAGCGCGGATCCAACCGTTTAAGTAAAGCACACTTCAATGAAATCGAAGACAAATTATTTTCTATACAAAGATTTGTTTAAGATGATTTTTCTTGGAAAGACAGCAGAAAAGAAAACACACCATATGAAGATTATGCTTAAAGAATTAAGCTAAAAATCGCTGCAATCATTTCCAGATTATGGCTCGAGCTAGGATTAGCCTAATCTTAGTAATTAACCCAGATAATGTCTTTGAACACTGCAAAGGGCTCTAAACCCATAATAATAAGAATTAACTGTCGGGCATGCAGAATCACTCATCTGTAAGTCATAGTATAATATTAATTAAATCAATAGGAGCATCAAACGTTTGAGGACACAACAAAAAGTATACAAAGAGACCAGGGGCCTGTTTCTCAGAGTTACCGTAACTTTAAGCCTAAACTTAATCCTAAAAGTAATTTGAAAAAAATTAAATCCAACCACCGACCACCGTGATGTAATCATTCGATTTATTGCGAGTGGCGCCGTAGCGGTGAGGAGTTTAAAATAACTAAGACTAAGATTTGCTTAAGATTTGCTTAAGAACTTCTTAAGACTAAAATTTGCCTAAGAAGTTTTGAGTAGCAGGCCCCAGGCATGTGCTTCTCTATACGACTGTGTTGTAATAATTCACGTCGCACATGTGAATCGTTTGTTATTGCAAGGAATGGGTCGGATGAATGGAAGCTCTCCAACTGAAAAACTGAAATCTTAATAATTACAATTGAATTAAAAACGCCAACAATAATTGAAGGGCTTAGTGCATCATCAGTGCCACTCCCCAAAAACACAAATTTAGTTAATTAAAGTTGACATTTATAACTCGTTTAAAGATTATGCATCAACTTACGGCAATCAAATATCTGGAATATGCAGCAAAAACCCATTTTTATGACTATCAGATTGGAATCAATTTTTGAATGCTACGAACTTATTAAGCACCCAAATGTATGGAATTTAAACAGGTTTGCAGCAAAAACCGTATTACTCGATTTGTGTGGTGCTTGCACTAAGTCCTTCAATTATCTGCTTAAACAACCTTGCAAAATGTCCTACTATGATAAACCGACTAGGATATCTTTGTGCATGATGTTCTATTAGAAGATGCAAGACACTATAATGTGCACAAAGCTTAATTGCGAATCAATGAAAGTGCGATCCTCAGTGCTACAACTGCGCAAATAATATACGCAAATAATATACGCGATCGCTGTTATTGGCTACGGTCATGCGCTTTCTAATCCACATACCTCCCTGCTAGAATCATCCAAACTACACATGACTCAATTTCTGTAAATAAGATCCATTAGCTTCAGTTGATAGGGAGAAAGATAAGGCTTCACTGAATCCGGTACAGCAATGGGTACGAGTCTAGTGGTCTGGGCCTGTTCAGACAACGTTAAGAAATATCACGAAACCAAGGCATTCTGTCTTACGCTGTCTCCCTTGCTTCGATATCATTGTAACGAATACGCGTGCATACAATCTTATACATCGCAACAAGCGTGTACGGGAAATCTTCATAATTATTTAAATGCACATAATATTTACAGCGGTTAGTTCAAAAACGCGTGAGAAGAGTATTCAATATGCAATGATGCAATATGAATGCACAATGTGTTAAATCATAGAATGCACTGTCTTCGCTCTATAAGCTTAGTTCAATGGCGAATAGATAATCATTACATAAAATTTCGTATTCGTAATTGCTATAGAATACGAAATTTTATAATCATAGCCTACTTTACGCATCAGTAGTTGCCTGTTAAATCTAATATTTGCAAGCTCAAGATTCAATTTTACTTCATCTTAGATTAGAATTTCGTTAGGGTTAGATAGCTTATGGGTTCGGTATAGGTATAGTAATTCTTGGCTATATATGATTCATAATCTATTTAAATTAACATTCAAATGAGCCTGCGCATGCGAGGGCATGCTCCAAAATTAGCATATCTTATGATCCGTGAGCGCTAAGTTACATATGGATCACAAGAGCCCTAAAATAATGGAACGCAACATGATTTCTCAACAAACCCTCCACCTACGGTCGTCAGCTTTTTCTGCGCGAGAGGGGAAGTATGGGGGGGATCACAGGATCAGGAAGGAGGAGGCTCTGAGTCATCGGTGGGGGTAACCCTCGTTTGTCGCTCAAGGGACGCCGGCTGGCGACCGCGCCCCGAACCAGGGGGGGCACCGGGGAAGGCGGCATTGGGGGAGGTGGCCCCCGAGGGGGGAGCATCGGGGAAGGGGGCACCGGGGGAGGCGGCAGAGGGGGGAAACGTAAATGATCCGGAATCCTCCAATGCCCTGGACGAAGTTTCTACCACGTGGGGTTGTACGGCTGTTGATCGTGGGGGCGGGGGAATGGGTTGTGTGGAGGGGATGGGGTGGGGTGTGGGAATAGGGTAAGATGTGGCGATGGTGGGGTGAGATGTGGGAACGGGGTGAGATGTGGGGCGAGTGGAAGATGATGATGGCAATGTCGGGACGAATGAGGGCGGCGTGGGTCGATTGCTTTGCTGAGGCGACGGTCTCTGCAAAACAATTAATATACAACAATTATTCACCAATTAATCAACAATATGGCAGCTAAGACTGTAATTCAGCGATGCAGGTCATCTCAGATAATTCCCTGAATATTTTATGCGAAGGAACTTTCCAGCCATCTTGAGGATCAATTATATTCGTGGCCATTTTTGGTTGGCAGAAATTTCATATGTTATAGTAACAGAAATTTCTAAAATATATTGATTTATTATGGCATAGATGTATTTCTAAACACTTAACTTACAGTACTACATAACTTACACTAAGTCTTAGCTTACACTATGGAGTAAATCTTCCTTATTGCACATAGTCTATCAATATATGGTAATTAAACATGTGCATGTCTTCAGTAGGTACACATCTAGAGAGGGCTGTGCTGTCAATGCATATCCAACCTGCAGACTGGACTGTATGACGTCATCACTCAGCTCCTCCTGCGACGTAGACTCCACTCGTATCACCACACTCCCGGGCACCGACCCTCGGCCCTGGGGGCTACTCGACCCCTGAGAGGTCACCAGCGGACCGTGGGGTGTAGCGTCCTGAGCGGCTGGAGGCGTGGCGGTTGCCATGGCAGCGGCGCCCCTCTTGAAGCGGCCGTGTTGCTTGACGACGTGGAGAATCATGAGGACGTCGGAGCTCATTTTACTCTCGAGGCGCGACAACTGCCTGTCGGCAAATATTCATAATTTTATTATATTTCCAAAGCTTAAAGCTCGTTTCGACGTCCAAAGGCGCTCTGAAGAAATAAATATCGGCATCGAAAATTAGCATCACCAGTGCACTGAAGAAACGCTTACATACACTGTTAAAATTTTTCGTAAACGTTTGCCAAATTGGGTACAACACAGCTGCATCAAATTTAGCAAACGTTT
>JAQIWG010002302.1:0-20803 GCA_034695025.1 Chamaedrilus cognettii | reverse complement strand
ATGATCAGAGCTAGTTCATGATCAGAGCTAGTTCATGATCAGAGCTAGTTCATGATCAGAGCTAGTTCATGATCAGAGCTAGTTCATGATCAGACAGCAGATAGAACACGTTTCGTTCAGGAACGTTTCCTTGAAATAGTTTCACATCTGGAAACATTGAACATTTTTAGTCCGCAGCATCAGGATCAACCAAGAATTGGAAAGAGGTGGACGAGGGCTACACAGAGTCAGTTGATCTAGATTTAAACTGAAGGCAATGCTAAAATTGTTTATAAAGAATGAAGCATCTCTGTTACGCAGATGCGTATGCTTGATCGAGTTAGACAGCGGTGTATGGGAGCTGAGCCGTTGAGTGCTCCGTGTAATTAGCTACAGATTCTGGCTGCGGCCCGGAGTGAATTTGAAACTGGGAGGGTAAAAATTAGTCCGAATTTGTCCTAACTCGTGACCCAGTGGCGGATCTACGTTGGGAGCGAGGGAGGCAATTGCCCCCCATAGAAGTATTTTTTCTTAATTTTACTTCTAATTCGCGTTGATGGTTATGAGGTTTTTTCTTCAATATATCCGTAATTTTGAGGGCAATGATAGATATGCCCCTTCAGTATAAAAAAATTGCACTCGCCACTGTCGTGACTGGTGCGGCCTGGCCGAAAATAATAATTGTATTTTTTATGCTATTTATAAACTCAAGACTGGGGGGGAGGTGGACGATAGTAAGGGACTGAATTAAGTTTGTATACATCGTCAAAGAGTGCGAGCGATTAAGAATAAAATTTGTAATAATAGTGGAGCTTTCATTCTTTTCATAGTCTGACCACCATATCGGAGACGCCATGCATAAAGGGGCCATTGACATAGTTTAGCCCCCACTTTAAAAAATGGTGGGACAATGGTCCGATAACCCCTCTTTTTTCGGCGCCGCTTGATTTTGGCATCGCAGACTGGAATGTGGGGAACTGGTCTCGTTTTAATGTTATCGAATAGCCTACTACATACATGTATACATTTCAAGGTTGTTTTGAAGATCAAGTTAGCTCCTGCCACATTAATCATTATGCAGAGACTTGTCGGTTATTATGGGAACTTATTTTCTTGAGTAACAATAGTTATGTGTGGCTTAAGTTGAAGGATTTAGAAGTCTATTTTTTGGGTATAAAGTACTGTTTGTTGGTTAAGTAGTGTTTGTTGCTTAAGTATTGTTTGTTGTTTAAGTAGTGTTTGTTGTTTAAGTAGTGTTTGTTGTTTAAGTAGTGTTTGTTGCTTAAGTATTGTTTGTTGTTTAAGTAGTGTTTGTTGTTTAAGTAGTGTTTGTTGGTTAAGTTGTGTTTGTTGGTTAACTATACATGTACATGTAGTAGCGTTTGTTGGTTAAAGTATTGTTTGTTGGCTAAGTAGCGTTTGTTGATTAAAGTATTGTGTGTTGGCTAAGTAGTCTCTGTTGCTGAAATAGTGTTTGTTTGTTAAGTCGTGCCTATTTGTTAACTAGTACTGTTGATAGGTTGCGCATCAGCGCGTGTGTGTCGGTGCAGGTATCTCTGGCGCGGTGTGCTTCACGCTCTGGATGATCCTCGTCAGCGACTCCCCTGCGCAACACCCGCGCATCACCGCGCAGGAGCGGCACTACATCGAGTCGAGCCTCGGCAACAAGCGCGCCAACTCTGTACGACGGTCATTTCATTTACTGTTTGATTAATGTCAAGTCCGCAGGACACGGGTTCAAGTCCCCGCGCCGGCAACTATGAAACCATGCGTTACAGGCCCTTCAGCAAGGTTCGGCAGGGTTAGTTTTTATTTCGGTTGGCGACAGGAAGGGCATCCGGCCGTAAGAACCCAGCTCCAATTTAAATGTCCAAGGTGTGCTGACACGGACACGGCATTACAGGCTTGCCTGTAGCGCATTAGAGTGGACGTCAAGCGCATTAGAGCATGTGCGCATCAGAGCGCATTAGCTTATCAGTAGCTCATGGCTAGCTCATGCTATCGTTAGCTCATTATTAGCGCATAGGCGCATTGGAGTGGACGTCAAAAGCGATGATGATGATTATGTCAGGCTAACGTGACGCCGTGGCTCGAGTTCGCCAAGTCCGTCCCGTTCTGGGCGATCATCGTCGCGCAGTTCTGCGTCCTGTGGGGCACGTTCACCTTGCTCACCAACATACCCACCTACATGAAGGAGATACTCAAATTCAACATCACATCAGTGAGTTTCTGCTGTTTTGTTCGTATATCGTCCCCAGCTGGCAATGAAACGGACGTTAAACTTTCTCTATTTTATAAGTCATTGAAACCGACAATAATCTATGTAAGTAATTTCATCTAATAAATCGAGGGCTTACTGCTAGAAGTACACATGAGGCTCAGGCGCCTACTTCCAGAAGTGCACATAGCGTCATCCTTTCTACTGCTAGAAGTGCATAAAAGGATCACCTTCTACTGCCGAAGTACACATTACGTTATGATTAATAAAGGCAACTTGTGCACTTCTGGCAGAAAGACGGCAGACGACGGCCGATGTACTCTTCTGACAGTAAGCCCTCTATAAAAGCAAATGGCTTGCGTTTTTCTGTCTAGCCTATTATGTTCTGCGAACATACTACCTTTGTTACTAAATGATTATTATTTTAAAATTAAATTGTGGTTGTCAGCATATATAGGCTAAAAAAGGCGTTTCGACGATTTAAAACTCGTGAACACACTGTGCCCAGAAACATATGCATTCAATTGAACAAAGAGTTGTAGACAAACTATTTGCTGCCGCGGATAGATCGCAATTAGTTCCATAAATTCGAAGGGCCCACAGCTTAGCTTTTATGACATGTTGGCCGCCTTGAAGTGTAGATCTGGCTTCTGAAGTAGAAGCTATGATTACGATTATCGATTAAAACAAGCATTTATAGCCTTGTTTGTTAAATAACTGTGAAGAGTTGTTGATGCTTTTGAACATGATTGCAGTAATCATGTCTATATGTGGCTGGCTCTTCAGTCAAGTCTACAATCAATCTAGTCTATTCTAGTCTGTATTATGTCCAGCTTGTCCACTGAGCGTTTTGAATGGGGTACTTGAGTATTATATGCTTTTTTTAGTTTTACACATGAGTATGATTGAGTTTTTGAAGTTGACGTTAGTGGACCTCTTTGCCTTCCAATGTTTAAGGTATTGAATCATAAAGCATGTCAATACACACTACACAGTGAATAATGTCGTATTGATGCTCCAGTTTCAATAATGGCGTCATTAATCATTCTTCGATAATAATAAGTGTATTTTAACGGTGTACCACAAGTAAAATTGTGTGTTCACGGAGGACAAATTGAAGAACCGCATGGCTATTGCTGAATATCTCTTGAACTTACATGTATGCTAAAGTCTGTATTTAACTACATATAATTCTGTATTATATCCCTGGTTGTTTAAATCTCTCTCTCCATATATTCAACATGGCAATATGACCTAAAGAAAGTAGGCTAAGTCTACAGTTATTAAATGTTGGACATCAAACTTAGGTGTTCTGTTTTACCTTAAGTGTTGATATTAATTTTTTACTTGTATGTGCCTTACAGATGAATATCTATGGTTTTTTAATATTCTTACTGCTGATTGCTAGTCTTCGATTTGAAAATAAATTATGCTAATTCGCACATTACTCAAACTGCAGTTAACCCTTAACTGCAGTTTAAAATTTTTGGGTTGCTCAATGATTTTTCTCGGTTGGCGTGCGATTTAGCAAATGTGCTAAAATATTACCGAACTCTGGTCTTTAAGAGCGTTCCGAAAGGCCCTAATAGTGTTAATACGTGTTAATAGTGGTGAATGTTCAATAATATCGTGAAAATTTGAATCTTGAAACGAAACTGACTTTCCGATGTTTTGGCCGTTAAATCGCACTTCAAATCGCAGAAATGTGCGATTTTGAAAATTAATTCGCAGATTGCTAATTCGCACTTTAAATCAAAGTCTAGCAACAGAAAATTGAGTTAAATCGGACTATGCACATAAATCGCACTCAAATCGAAGTTTAGCAACTAGCCTTTAGTGCACATTAACTTGAAAACTTAACTGAAACATGGTAAATAATCTAGTCTATACTGTCAAATGAAAAAACAATTTTTTGTTGTTTTTATGTGATCTTCGAAAGCAAACCAATGAAAAACAGTTGTTTTTATAGATAGAGTTTACTAATCTGTGACATTCCATGACATTACGCTCATAACTGATTAAGACATGTCATTGAGCGCAATGTGTGAACTATTTCAGAAACTTTCTTAATTTTATTTGAAAGTCAGATTTTCTCAGTGTAGCCTAATCTATTTACCGAACACCCTAACGTCATCATTTGCTTTGCACATTGCAGTGGGGAGTTTCAAATAAGAAACATGGAAAGTTTCTAAGCGTTGCTCTTAAACTTCTTGACACACAAATTTTTACAAGATTTGTTTCTGATTCTCGACACGCTTGATCATTAACATATTCATCGCCCAATGACTGTTTGCAGTATAGGTTGGAATGTTTCTATTTTTAGAACGGTGCTCTCTCGGCCATACCGTATATTCTCTTCTGGCTGTGCATCAACATCGGTGGAGTAATCGCAGATCACATGCGCTCGAAGGGATTCGCCACCAAGAACGTTCGCAAGCTCATGCTCACTGTCGGTTAGTTTTTTTATTAATTTCTACAAGATTATGTGGGCTTGTATGGGACAAGCCTATGTGGGCTTGTATGGGACAAGCCTGTGTGGGCTTGTATGGGACAAGCCTGTGTGGGCTTGTATGGGACAAGCCTGTGTGAGCTTGTATGGGACAAGCCTGTGTGAGCTTGTATGGGACAAGCCTGTGTGAGCTTGTATGGGACAAGCCTGTGTGGGCTTGTATGGGACAAGCCTGTGTGGACTAGTGGTATCATCACTGGACTGTATGAAAGGAAAGAAAATGTATTCTTCTTTAATATTAACAGAGGTTAAACTATAATTGTATTGTTACAACACTGAGAAGCAGGATAATATGCATTATTTTTTAAATCACCGTTTGCTCTATCTGTTTCATGTTACAATTTATTAGTCAACGGACCAGTCCATGGTACTCGGAGCGCGGGTCTCTGAATACTCTATACACGGGCTCAGTATTCTCTAACATTACGTTTAATGAAATTCTCTCTGCCCAGGTTCGGTAATCCCCAGTCTTTTGTTCTATGCACTTCTCTCGGATAATCCCCGGTATCATGTTCTACTTACTTCTGCCGGCTATCTCCGGCATCATATTCCACACACTTTTCTCTGCCCAGGCGCGGTAATCCTCCGCATCATCTTCTATACACTTCTCTCTGCACAGGCTCGGTAATCCCCAGCGCCATGCTCCACACACTTCTCTCTGCTCTGGCTTGGTAATCCCCCACATCATATTCTACACACTTCTCTATGCCCAGGCTTGTAAATCCCCGGCATCATGTTCTACACACTTCTCTCTGCCCAGGCTCGGTAATCCCGGGGATCATGCTGATCGCAACCGGGTACGTGTCGTGCCGCACGCCCTACGTGGCCGTCGCCTGCCTGTCGATGGCGCTCGGCTTCAGCGGGTTCCACTTCCCCGGGGTCATGGTCAACCACGCCGACATCGCGCCGCCCTTCGCCGCGGTCATGTTCGGCATCGCAAACACCATCGCGACGCTGTCGGGCGTGTTTGCGCCGTACGTCGTCGGGCTTCTTACGCCAAATGTAAGCTACGCGTGTTTTTCTTTCCATTCTCTGTTTATTAGCAAGGCGCTGTGGTGTAGTGGTTATGGCGTCGGATTGGGAGTCCAGAGATTTTGGTTTAAGTCCACGTGCCGGCAACTATGAAACCATGCGTTACAGGCCCTTCAGCAAGGCTGTTAAACACACAAGTGTCGCTAGCTGACAATCATCGTCGAGGATAATTTGTTATTCTGTTTGGCAACAGGAAGGGCATCCTGTAGTAAAAGCCAGCTTCAATATGAACGTCTAACCTGTGTTGACACAGACAGAGCGTTACAGGCTTGCCTGTAGTGAAATAGAATGGACGTCAAAAACAATGATTATATAAAAACTGCTAATCAATTTATTTAAACCACTAATCAAACTGGAATTTATTAGCATTTTGCTAGTCAATTTTCTGGGCTTAAATTCACGTCTGGTGGTTGAGCTCTTCTATTGTTGTTCAATGCGTTGTACAGGGCACGCAGGCCGAGTGGCAGATCGTGTTTTACATCTCGGCGGTCATCTACTTTGTCGGCGCCGTGGTCTTCTGTCTGTTTGCCGACGGTGAGATCCAACCCTGGGTGCGTCCCTACATGGAGGAGACGAGCGCGGAGCTCACCGCGCTTCAGCCCATCTTCACTGACGTCACGGGGACGGAGGCTAGGAGGAATGGGTCCAATGGTGCGGCGCACGACGCATAGAGCAGAATTAGGTTATTGGGCAATCCTGTAGATCAAGGACCAGTTTGGAGAAAGGTTTGGAGTTTAGGATGGCTTTAGGGTTAGGGTTAGATTTTGGGTTACTCTAGAGTTAGCTTAGTGTTAGTTTAGAGTTAGCTCAGGGTCGAAGATCTTTTATTAACTGATAAATATTACACAGTTGTTTATAAATTACACGCTATATAAAAAATATACTGAAATATCACTATGTATACTACATACATGCGTTTAGGATTATGTTGACTTGTAGGTTACTTTTAACCTGGGTGTTATTTTTCCATATTTCTCCATGATCAATATGATAATAGATCATTGCATAGGCTTGTACTGTTGCCAGTAGCACCCATACATGTTGGCGTGATTGACACTGTGTTACTGTTTCGCGTGTTTCCTACACACCGTCATCCGCTGTGTAGGAAACCTGCTTGGCTGCATTTAGAATAAAAGGATGGGCCGGGATACGATTAAATGATCATCGTTCTAGTCGGTGCGTGCCCGGATTTTGAACTAGCAGATATCTGTAAGATTAGTTGATTATCGAAGCGAGAAGCTGTGATGTGATGGTTGAGGCGTTGGGATAGTACGTCCTTCATACAGGGTTCGAATCCAGATTCCTAAAACCATGCGATACATTCTATTCAGCAAGGCTGTTACACACACAAGTGTCGCTAGCTGCTAACCAAGATCATTTATCATTTTTATTATTCTGGTTGGCGCAGGAAAGGCATGCAGCCTTTTGCGCTTGAGCCAAGCAGAATAATAAAAGAAACCCGGCTCAGGCTGTTTGCTTTAATTGTTTCATTACTTGGTAAAAATCTTGAGGAACAAGTATCTATGGGCTCGGCCCAATGTGTTTGCACGCGGCAACATCCACAATTTATCATTTTTGTCTTCATCCGACCTGTTTTTGGCTCAAAGAGATATCAGCTCGTCAAAAGCCGGGCGTTAACGATGGATGCAGTTATATATTATCCTGTGATTCATGATGAAGAAAGTCAAGGTTGGTACACAATTCGATTTAGTTGTGTAGGAGGCCATTTGTATCACTGCGGGCAATTAAAGCTCAATAAGGATTGATTTCATCACTTGAAGCTTATGATTCTATGTGGCTACGAGTCATGCACGAACTGTATGATGTGATGACGTGCAAAGAATCGTAGGATAGAAAATTTAATCGTTATTAAACATTATCATTCTCTGAAGTGCAATAATGCACTGCAATCTATCATTCGATGTAGGATTTTGTGAACTGTTTGTCACCGCTGCAATAGAAATCGTATATTATATAAGACTTCTATTGCAGCGGTGACAAATTTTGCATTGAAATATACCGTACACAATCCGAAGAATAAATTGAATGAATTTAAGCTTTTTCTTTTTCTTCTTGCCAAATGTCATCAGTGATGTGGCCAGACTTTTTTGGCCGGCCGAAGCATGCAGTTGTATGCAAATACAGTTCACTGTACCCATCCCCTGTGCCACCGTAAAAAACAGCTCAGCGAATCTGTACGAATTGAAAAAGTCATAAAAAATTTTACAACGGAGCAACTTCTTTAATTTAATGTAGGCTATGCCACTGTTAAATATACCGAACAACTTGTGTAGATCTGATAAAGAATTTTTGAGTCTTGAAGCGATGTCGTCATAGTTGTTCTAGTATTAGCTGTTTGCATAGACGTGTAGATCATGAAATGGTAATATCTCATGCCAATAATATTGAATGCGCTATATTCGCTGAATAACGCCATATAAATTGATAACATATCATCGGATGGTGTGTCTGAGCATGTGTTTTTTTCGCCTGAGATTCGCAGAACAAAAGGTTTGATTACATTGATGCTCTTCTGCCAAAGAATCTTTCTGGGTGGAGGATTACATCCATGAAGAAAGAGAATTTAACGATGCCCCATATCCGTCAGTCGAAAACATGTAGCCTACAGTTGTTATAAATTTGCGGACGTGTGGCAGTTATGAGTCACCTTTAATCTTTCTCGTTCAATTGTTTCCTCGGCCAAAAAGATTCCTTGGTTGAGTAATGTCTATGGCTCTATCAGTTTTGTTCATCGTTGTTGTTAATAATTAATTATTGAAGGTCGATTCCATTGCAACGTTTGTTTCTTTTTACAGCTTGTTTCGTGCATTGGTTGTGGTTCGCACATCATCTCGCTATTATGGTCTAGTCCTATGTATTTTAAATTTCAAATAACGTTGCAATGTCTAACATCAACTATAGCAGTCTCGGTCTATAACAGTCAACTATGGTTGTCTGCCGCATTCAAAGCTAAAGTCTTGAGCCGTGTTATCTCAAAATCTAATGAATAACCCGCCGCTAAATATAATCGGTTGCAGCCTAATGAACAAACGTGAAAGAGCAATAGTTGGCATAATGTTATGCCAAATGGTGAAATGTAGAAGTTTTGCTTGTTATGTTGGAATGAACAATAACCAGGATTGATAATACTCATTAGGAGTGATTATAGTGTGCGAATTAGATGTCGAATTTTTGATAGAACCGCGTTCGATACCGGCTTAATAAACACCAAGGCTCACCGAATAATTATGTGCTAGAAAGACTTCGCTGATGCTCACAATGCTAATTAGAGCTGCTTAACTTTTGTTTCTTTGTTTACGTTTTGATGTTAATTATGGTCAGAAAATTGACACATGTGTAAGATTAGACCACTATGTAAATTCAATTAATGGTGTGAATTTGGGACCAAAGGCTGAAATTATTGGGATGGGCGTATCAAGAATTATAGTTCAGGAAACATCTGAAAATACAGCGTTATGTGTACAATATTTTATAGTATGTCTATGTATTTTATAGCTGTCTAGTACAACAAAAAACAATACCACGATCCAGCTCTAGGATATTGTTGATTTTGTGAAATTTCTAACACGAGTTAAAGGAAATGTGGCCAAAATACTTAAATAGGCCTAACTAAGCCTTTTTGATAGTAGCGCTTTTACTTCGCTAATTATTTGTGACTCATTGTGGTTGTCAGTTGAAGACTGTGGGGATTCAATGTGAAGTGCTGTTCAAGTAATAAGTGCTGAACTTAAGAAATAATTGCATGTATAATAATGCTAGAATTTTTGTTAACCTGGCGCAAAAAAACTGCATCAGCAGTTTAAATTATTGCAAAAATGTTATTGTAGTTTTATTTGTAGCCTGCTGCAGCTTGATGGCGTAGGTACTGGATTTGTCTCTATATATAATTATATTTATTAGAAATACAGTGTGTTATTAGTTTAGGCATATTTTTCTGTTTTATTAGAGTACAGTGTAGCGCGGTCTTTCTGTTTCGAATTGCATCTGTTCTCTTACTAAATGTTTTTCTGGGATCAATGTCTACAGTCATCTCAAGCTCATCACACAGGCTGCCAAAGAACTAAACTTTGTTTTGCGTAACAAATTATGTTTCGTTTTCGTTTGTAGCATATACGTCTTGAGGCTTGTATGATATGTATTACTTAATTTCAGTGCACATTACATCTAAGTTAAATGAAAGGCTTTAAACGGAACTCAAATGTAGTGATCAGTGTACAGAGCTGGTGTTGCATTGACAATGTAAGTAAGCTTTTGGTTGCATCAGTTGAGTGTATTATGCTTGCTTAATTACTAAATTAAAACCTTTTGTTCACTGCTGATTGTTATTTAATGTTAAAATTTATGCATAATTTTCTGGCAACATTGCCCGCATACGCAGGGGTGTTGATTGATCACAGAGATATTTTCAGATCTGCAAATGATTTCAGTTTAGTTCAAATTAGTCCAGTTTGGGACCTCAAATTTCCGTTACATTTCAGTTTCTGTTTGGCAAGTAATTTACTTCAGGTTCCATTGGGAACAAATAATTTAAGTTACAGTTTGGCTAATCATTACAGTTCAAAGTCAAGTACACGATTCACTTACATGTATAGGGGTCTACTTAACCCCTAATCGGATATTTTAGTTAAAATTCAGCTTTGCGGCTTTGCGGCCATCTCCACCAACCCCTGCAGGCCGGGGAACAAAGAATTGATCTGCTGCCCACAGCTCACCGGTCGAGTCGTAAAAGGCGACTTAGAGGGGGGAGTGGTTCTGTGCTTGGTAAAGCCGAGGCCGAGACGCAAAACCGGACTGTAATAGTCTTCGTTGCTACACACGGTCCTTAAACTTGCAGGGGAAGAAGAAGAAGAAGATAGCGGCTTTGTGGCATTGCGGCTTTGCGGCATCTTATCACCGTTATACAGCATTTTCTCACTATAATGCAGCAAAACCAATGAGGTATTAAAGTTCAAGTTGAAGTGCACGCGATAAATCTCTGGTTTATTTTATTCGTTGGTTTATCATTTGCAGCCATCGACATCTATCCTCGCAGATCTAGTCTCCTGTTCTGCTTTTAATGCACGGGTCTCACTTTAAAATTGACAATTGACTGATTTTTTTATTTTTTGGTTTTGAAATTGAATGATTTTGTTGACATTCATCAAATTTAGTCTCTCCTCGTTATTCGAACTCTTTATTCAAGATCATCTTCTTTGTAGGCCTATGGTTTGAAAGTTTCACATTTTTGCGGTTCATTGTATAGGAACTTGAGTTGTCAAATAGGCTAATGAGATTACGATTCAGAATGCACTACTATGCGTCTTTGATGTACAGATTTGCATTGATACATGTGACAGCAGAATGCAAAGTTGTGGGAAACGTTATGTGAAAAGTTAAGTAAGGCACTGTTATAGGCCTATGCAGTGACGCCGGAACGGGGGGGGGCCAAGGGGGCAATGCTCCCTCCACTCGGTAGTGTGCACTACCGGGTAGTGTGCACTACCTAATGGGGGGGGCAAACAATAGTATTGCCCCCCCCCCAGGCTTTGCCCCCCCCTCTTGGAAGTAACAAGGGGCTTTACTCACCCCCCCTGCTCCCCCATGGAAGTAAAAATCTCTGTCAGCACACCTCCCCCCCGTCGTAAAAGTCTCTGGCGTGGTCAGACTTACAGGACGGACACTATTTCCCCCCCCCCCCAACCACACAAACGTTCCGGCGCCCCTGGGCCTGTGTGTCAATATCGTGCACCACTTCACACCATATGTGAGTTTTTTATTTGGAGTAGCACCAATTGATGTGAAGCAATTTCAGATGACCAAACAAAATAGTAGCCTATACTGTATAGTTAAGACTTGCCGTTGGAGTTTTCGCTTAAGATTCATAACTAACATAAATCATTAATGATTGTTACACATGCTGTCAATTACTACATACTCAATCAATTACTGTAAAACATAAAATTTAGCTGCACTGAATATTCATGTTTTTGAGAACTGTTCAGTTTAAAGAGCTTTTGTTACTTTAATTTTCGCGTATCTTACCGATTCGCCAAATTAGCAAAGATGATATGCATGCGAAAATTTTATGTTTTACAGTTAGTAGTATTCATCAAATTGACTTGCTGCGATTATTCATCTATTAGTGCTACAATGTGTCGGTGTTGTCTCACAATATTTCTGTTGATTCGCTTGAAGATTGTTCTAATCTGGATGCGACTGAGTTAGATTGACCAATTGGCGTGCTTGCATCATCGTGAAATAAAGATTTAACCGTGGTTCGCGCGACTTGATTGGTCACTGGCCAGTGATATCGATCTAGATCACAACACGCATTCAAACTGTGAAGTTTATCAGGCGTAGTACGCCGAAAATTCTGGTTATATGCAAATTGCATGCCTAACGTGAAACGGGCAGGTGTAGCGTTACACATAGAAATTAACTATGTGGGTAGGCGTACGCGGTGATTAAAGGTTTATCACTTGCATTACACCTGCTTTAGAAAGAACCCGGCGTAACGCTGCGCATATTTGAGTCTACCGGGGCTAAACTTAATCCTGCGCATTCATGCTATCCGGCATTATATTCCTTGTGCATCGGAACTTTCAATTCTGTGTATGTGGACTGAATATCAATAATTGTACCGTGTTGCACTGCTGATGATACGCAAATCCAGTTCGTGTATTTTAGAATGTACAGACGTGCACAGTTTGTTAATGTTCTTGTAGGGCTCTATTTCGCAGTATTGTATATTGTTTACGGGAAACAGTGTTTGGTCTAGAGAACGGATCATTAGATTCAACTTTCATATGATTTTGCTTGTGTTATATTAGGGCGAGTATAGTCTGCATTTATTAAATTAGCTTCAGATTGCTTTGCTTTGTATTTTTTTCAAAAGATTCATGCTTATTACCCCTGCAAGCCGGGAAACAAAGAATTTTGCAGCCCAGACCGCCCCGGGCGAGTTGTAAAAGGCGACTATAGAAGGGGGAGCAATTATGTGCCTGCTCTCTTGCAAAATAACCATAATCTTTGTCCTTAACTACACATTTCCCCTTCCCCAGGTTTTTCATCGCGGTTAAATATTTAGTTTGATTATAAGTTATAGTTAGCCTATAAGCCGAATATTACAACAACAACAATAATAATAAATTATCTGACTTTGATCCAGGGGGCTACGCTCTTCACGTTTATCATCTAGAGCTGACTCGGCGTCTTTACATAAATAAGGGTAGAATCATGTTGACTAGTGTTTCTCAAACTGGGCTTCTATGGAACCTAAGGATTCCACGAAACCCCGGTGTTCCTAAGAAACCCCTATGTTTCGCGTGGGGTGCCAGGGGTTCCGGTAGGTCGAGGCACTGATTCGCAGTTTCTGATGATTAAGCCCTTGAAAACAAAAATAAAAAGAAGGATTTGCATTGTTCTAGTGTAATGAGCCACACAGACAACCAATAAGTTATCATCACACCGCCGTGACACCGATCCTAAACATGTGCCTAGGCCTACATGTATGTCAAAATACTGGTGATACAATATGTTTTGATATTGTATCTAATATTTAATTAAGCCATATTTCATTCTTTTAATATGATAACTAATTTCACAGGTCTATTCAGTAACCGGTTTCTTTGGGCCCAGTAGGGCCCAGGGCTAGTTTTTCCAACACGGATTTACGGTGGTTCAGGATTTTAAATCTAGAAAATGGTCGATTAACGGTCTTTGAGTTTCTTCAACAACGATTAGGCCTCATCGCACATGGCAGCTTTATTTAAAGCCACGATTTAAATCGGGGTGTTAGCGAACAGACTAACGGATGGCCTAAATCCACGGATATAGTCATAAATTATTGAAATAAAGGATTTAGATCGAAAACCCCGATGAAATAAATCCTCGCATTAATTTAAATCAATGGCTATCTAACCACTGATTTAGCTAAAAATAAATTCGAGTTGGAAAACCAAGGGTTAATCAAACGTGGCAATCAAAATTTTATGTATTTATTAAAATTTATCGCAACATACTCTTTAGGCTGCGATTTGAGTTGCTCTAAGCTTCATTCGAGTCCACGACGGTCCCCATGCAGAATCCGCGAAATCTCTTCGCGAAACTGCATCTCATCAGTTCCTTTATCTTCCCCGATGCAATCGTTTCGTTCCACGCTCGTTCCACCGCATCTCCCCAGCTTGTCGGGTAGTCATCGACGATGATCAGGTTTCTCTTGCTGCGGGCCATCTCGATGAAGTTATGCAGATCCGCCAAGGCAACCTCAGAGCTATGGCAACCTCCATCTACGAACATGATATCGTATAGAAATTCTGGATTCTCCACCAAAAACCAAAAGCCGCGGGATTGTCTCCACAGAACTTCCAAATTTAACCAACAAACGGTTCTTGAATTGCAACGCCAAGTATCTCGCCATGATCGGAGTGTAATGGTGTCGACCGAGATCGAATGAAAGAACGGTGGCTTTTTCGTTGGCGGTCAGCCAGTTGAAACTGCTGTGTCCCGCGTTGAAGCCAGTCTCGCAGATTCTCTTGACGAATGGCGCGCTGGCCAGATAGTGAAGTGCTCGAAATTGTAACTCCAGTTGAAAGGAAAACACTTCGACGTGCGTCATGTTGTTGGTCGCCTTCCACGCTTTGGTGAGAAAGCCATCCTTGTGTGCGATATAAGCGTTGGACATTCGAAAGTCCGCCGCTGCTGTATCGTTGGAGAAGAGGCGTGCACAGTCGTCTCCGTCTCCCGTTGAATTGAAAGTCTTCGGAACGAAATCAAGACGGAACGTTTCATCGAGTCCTTGCGTCAAACGCAGCTTCAGTACGCTTACTCTTCGTGCAAAATCCGAAATATCCAGTTTGGAATATGATATCATGAGCGACGATAAAACGCATAGGCCTACGCTTATAGCAAGCACAGCGACAAATCCGTGTGAAAAACGTCTTCTGACCATCTTAATGAATGAAAAATGTGCGTGCGTCACACAAACGTACCAAATCAGGCTGATTTGCCACACGATAGCAATTATGCTGTGCAACTATAGTCTATGGCCAGAGCAGTTTAGCCCTTACAAAGTAGAAGTAGCGTTACGCCTGCTGCGTATAAAACAGGAGTCGTGCACTCCCATGCCTTTCAAGAAAGGAGTAGGCCTAGAGTAGGCCTACTCCAACACCGTCCATTTTTACGAGTAATGCTACTCCTACCAGTTTCTAGATCCGAGTAGAGTTTCAGAAAACGTAATTTTTGGAGTATTACTGCTACTAAACTTATCCCAGAAGATGGCCCTATGCGTGTCCGTGACTCACAATTTTCCTTGCTACGAAGAAATAAATATTTTAAACGGAATGTTTATGGCGTTTAAGAAGAGCATCAGCTCAAGGCAGTCTACACTATAGTAGGCTAACATGCTGCGCATTAGGGGTGTTTCAGTATACACAGAGCACTTCAACCAACCTACTGCCGTGTTGCGCTGCAAATGCGTGTTACTCAGATTCTAACATGTGGCCTATCCTCATGGCTTTGTACTATTTGAAAATAATCTCACAGCCAGACCTGTTCGCGTGTAATTAAAATTCTGTAATAGCCAATTCTGTGGCATTGGCTGAAATGAGGGCACCTGAACCCTCGCATGAAATTTAGAGACCCTTCTCTTATCTTCGAGTTTTAGTGTCCACTTGTAGCCTACTCTGATTGCGGGAAGATCTTCCGGGGAGATCTTCGGGGAAAATTTAGGCTAATGTGAAAGCGCCTTTACAGCTAACCGGAAAATCTTCTCGGAAGATCTTCCGGCAATCCGCCCGCCGTCCGCTCGCAAGATGGTATCGTTTCTCGTAGTGTTCCGCGACGCCGTCTTCCCGCAAGATGCGTGTTCCCACAAGCGATGGTTTTATTTTGGTTATATGCCACACACATGAATACGTTTAAAGAGAACAGTTACTGAAGTCCTCGCAAATATTGCTTCCCACCGCTTGATCATTCATTTCTGTTGGCGTTGATCTTGAGCTTCTAAGATTTACTGCGATATAGCCAACTTTATGAAACACAATGTAAGCCTTAACTCTAAGTTCTACATAACGCTACATGTACAGGTATACTGTTATTCAGCTAGCCGATAATTTTTTTTTCAAATATTCAAATCTTTTATTACAATTTAAAATACAGCAAAATACATTAAAATACAGTAGGCCTAAACTACATTAAAGTACATTAAAATACACTAAAATACATAAGAATACATAAGAATCCATTGTCAAAAGTAAAAATGCGTTAAAATACAATCCAGCGGAATGAGAAAAAATTTAAATAAAGTCAGAGAACAGTTAAAGTCGGGTAGACGCCCGTCTGGGCCCTCTCCAGAACCGACCCTATAGCCGATAATTATGATCGACTTCGTCGAGTCATCGCATCGAATCCACAGAATTTGGAATGATCTTGTATTTTATAGATTTAATTTATGTTTTTAAGCTTCTTGTGCTCTGTGCCTGAAATAAAATTCTATACATACAACATACAACCTAGAATGCCTACGACTACACCAGTTATAGGCCAATCGCTGCTGTTGGCGCGCAAAGCCTAGCACCAAAAATGGGATTATACGATGAGGCAGCAAAATGACAGCAGAGACAATGAGGTGGGCTTCTATGGCTGTCTAACATCAAAGTGATTCCCGCTAGCTTTTGCAGCCAGTGGCAGTATCGTTTACAACTAATTCCGTCATTTTGCTGTCACTGCTGCAATTTCTTTTATACATGTACATGTATTTGTCAATATTGAACGGGTCGTGACTCGTGAGATACCGCTAGGGTTGCCAGATTTTCATCATTCAAATAAAGGACATCAGAAAATGAGTGTCTCAATTTTTCTGACTCAGGCCGAGTTTTTCGATCAAGTGTTCAAATTTAATCCAAGGTCATGACGTCATGTCATTCTATCAGCGCAATGAAAGTTGGATTTATGATTAATTTAACGCCATTCGATCGGTGATTCGGATATTAATCTCGGATTTAAATTCGAACACTTGATGAAAAAACTCGACCTCAGAGATTAACACACAATTAATCACGGGTCACGACCATTAATGATTATTTACATACCAAAAAGTTGTTAAGACTATGTATGCAGCATAGTCTTAATAACTTTTTGGTATGTAAATAATCATTGATGGTCGTGACCCGTAAGCGCATATGCTTTTAATTATATTCTAATGCCACGGGTAATATTGTATAATTGAGTGCATCCGGTCCGATATTTCTATACTCTAACCAAATGATGCGAAATGCGCATTTTTGCTGCATAAATTCTTTTATTGAGAACTTTGTATAATTATTCTGAATTGTTTATGCTACAATTTCTTTACATCGCTTTATTTAGGTCTACTAATTAAGTCTGACGCTAAATGTGGGACAATTGGCGTCCCTTGTGCTCTTCGTAATTGACACGGGACAGATGACCTCCGAAAAGGGACGTCTGGCTGCTCCGGCAACCTTATAGGGTCTATACAACGTCGGAATTATTACTGGTCAGCGACAGTAGGGTAACGTACCACACGATTCGAATAAGCGAGAAGCCGGCACCGTCTAGTTTTACGAGTAATGCTACTCTTACCCATTTCTAAATCCGAGTGCAGTTTCAAAAAAACCTCGTTTTTGGAGTACTACTCCTACTAAACTTATCCCCGCCTATAAGAATACCGCCTACTTTTCTCAGCACTGCAGCATTGGATGCAGATAAGGTTCTTATATGGCGCAGCGGACATTCAAATGTTCCTGAATTTCCAACCATAATACCTGCTTACGAAGAAAATAATGAGGCTGCATGCAAACATCTAATAAGCAGTTTCATTATAATTATAGAAGGCACAAATAAGATATTCCTGTTTCCCCCGTGCGTACATAAAAGCCACAGTTTTCTAATTAAAAACATCCGAGAAATTCAGCTTCTTATGATGCCTTCGGGGCAAACATCAACAGCAGAAGAGTGCTAGGCTGATGTGGCGACAAAATGTTGCAAGTGAAGAACTCAGAGGCCTTGTATCGTCTACAGCTCACCGAACATAATTTTTGCAACCCAAGCTTTCGGTCGCGTATTTAAGAAAACTCTACACTACACATCATCAAGAGCTTCAATCGAATAGCCTGCTTAATAATAAGACGTTGCATTGTCACTATGAATCAACAGCGCTTAAATTAATCCAAATGGTAGCCGTGATGCGTTTCAATTAACAACAGTCCCGACGCAGAATCCGCGAGTACCGTCCCAAGTATTGCATCTCATTAGTTCCTTTATCTTTCCGGCTGATACCACTTCATTCCACGCCCTCCCCACCGTACCATCATACCCGCCACCCGGGTAGTCATCGATGATGATCAGGTTTCTCTTGCTGCGGGCCATCGGGATGAAGTTTATCAAGTCCGCCAAGGCGATCTCGTAACTGTGACCGCCGTCCACGTATATGATATCGCATCGAAAATTACGATTCGCTGCTGAGAACTTGGGAATGGTTTCCACCGAACTTCCGAACGTGACAAAGAGACGGTTCTTGAACTTCGCGGACAAGTATTCGGCGATGATATGCGCGTATTTATGATTGCCGAGATCGAATGAGTGAACGGTGGCTAATTCGTTGGACGTCAGCCAGTTCAAACTGCTGTGTCCTGCGTTGAAGCCAGTCTCGCATATGCGTCTTACGTGCGGTGAACTGCCTATGTAGTGCAGCGCTCGATATTGCATATGCACTTGGAATGAATGGCCTTCGATTACCTCTTTATGAAGTGTGGCGTTCACTAACGTAGCGTGGTGCTCGTCTTTACTTCGCTTATACTCATCTGACATGCTGAAGTTTGCCGATTTGGTACCAGCCGGAAAGAGATATTCACAAAGGCGGAAACTGGAATTCCGTGGAATGAAATCCAGACGAAAGTCGTCGACTCCTTTCGAAGCCTGTAGCTCTTTGATCGGCGGCAAAGTTATAGATTTAAGATTGCGGGTAGGAAATTTGGTATGGTAATTGTAGGCGAGCAGTACCAATAAGGCAAACAGGAGGAGAGCCGGTAGTTTCCAAGCGTTTAGATTCCCAATCATTGTCGCGTATCTCGTTCAACGTCTTCTAGAATATCCGGCGATGGGCCTAATCCTTGGGGGATAACCTACGCTTGTCTTCTTGTATGGCGAAGAAGACAGTCGGATGCCCCCGACCTGTCAACTGTTAATAACAATGCAATCATAAATTATCATAAATGCACGAAAAGAGAGTGATGGCATATTCGAATTCGGGCTATAGTACAGTTTTGTATGTGGCCTCTTGATGATCGTATCCTATTTATTTTTCTATAGCCTTCTTTTTTTTCTCTATCGAGCTTGCTATGTCGATTTATCAGTCACGAAATGACAAATCTAGTGGACTATAGAAAAGCGTGCACAACATTTTTTCGAAACATTTCCGTTTTCTACAAATGCATGATAACAATTTAAGCATGGATCAAAATAAAGGACAGTTTGCGTTCTTTATGCCCTTTGTAAGGAATACGGGATAAATGGCCTGAAATAAGGGAAGTACCTTAAAATAAAGGACGTCTGGCAAATCGAATTGGTACTACCGCTCTATATGCTACTCCGAAATACAGCCAAATTCAAGGGCGACAAGTCGACTCTGCCAGGGACACAGAATGCATCTTTAAACAGCCACAAAACGCTACATAATTATTGTTAGCAGACGCGTCACGCGAGCAAAAGCAATAAGCTAATTTTGTGATTTGCTGGACTTGACTTACGATAATTAGACGAGTCCAATTTATAACTGAATCGACATTATTTATTCCTGCACAGTCCGGTGGCTGGCCGGATGTCATGAGTCATCAATCAAGCGAAATGAAAGGAAATCAAACGGCATTCATGGTAGTTTGAAAATGCTAATCGGCAAACACCTGCCTTATTGAACGGAGGATAAAAATAGGACCGGGTCGCTCATTTATTTTGACTAAATTTACCGACTTTTCGGCAAAATTCTGGGCTATAAATAGAAATTGCGATCAACGCCATTATTGTCAATTAATGAAAAGAATGAAATAGAAATAATTCGCGTCCGGGTCGCTTGCCCATGCAGCGACCCCCAGCGCTATTTCCGGCTGTTATCATGTTGGCCTAAACATATTTTTATGTCCTGATTCTATTATCTTAGGTTTTGGCTAGGTTTTAGGGCTAGGGTTTGATTTAGATTAGGTCATGTGAATCAGAATCGCGTGACTACCAATATGTAAAACGATACGCCACACTTAGTTTTATGTATATTTACTGTTTCTCGTTGTTACTTCCCGTTGCATTTTTTTTATTACTTCCGGTCTTAAAAGTAGCCCAAATTACATCACCTCCCTGTTCGAAAGTTCTGAATGGATGAACATTATGGTCTGCAACAGGGGAGCTCCCCATTGAAAGTTTCTTCGAGCGCCATATTATCCTAGCTACGCCACTAGCGAGGGAGCGGGCCAACTATTTGTCAGACAGAAACAGAAAGGGTCGCCGTGACGTGAGAGGCAGAGAAAGGAATCGATGGGAGTTATATCGATTATAGCCCATCAATGTCAGCAGGGCTATTCTTCTTCCACTACAGCCTCTCGATGTCTTTTGTTTGAACCTAGAGGTGGAATAGTCCGAAAGTTTTAGGGGATTGATTCCCCCTCCCCCACTTAATAATAGGATTTGATAATTGATTTGACACTAATAAGATTTGATCCTCCCCTATGCAATGCGTAAATGAAAGGCCAGTGGGAGTCGATGACGAGGATTGCGCTGTAATTTAAGGACCGTGTGTAGTAGGCTAACGAAGACGATTTGTCCGGTTCTGTGCAAGAGCGCCGCCACAGAACCACTCCCCCTTCTTTCGTCGCTTTTTACGACCCGCGCGGGGACCTCTGGGCTGCAAGTCTATTGTTTGTTCTCAACTTGCTTGGGTTGCGAGCATTACGCAAGAATTATTTTGAAAGGTCTGACAAAATATTACGCGTGACTTCCCCCCCTCTCCCCGGAGTGATTTTTGCTCAAATATCACCCTGTTTTAAATTGGCTCATTCAAA
>JAQIWG010002301.1:0-20806 GCA_034695025.1 Chamaedrilus cognettii | reverse complement strand
TACTGACTCACTGACTGACTGACTGACTGACTGACTGACTGACTGACTCACTCATTTCCAGGTATTCCTTGAACAGCCCGATGGGCCCCAGCTCATCCAGCATGTAGTCCTTCTCCCAAGGAGCCTTCACATTTCTCGTCTGGTCCTGGTTCCTTGTGTAGTTGAACTTCTTGATGCCGCGCTTGATACGCCTTCAAACAATACAGAGATAATCGTGTTTCAGCATTCACATGAATCAACATTAGAGTTCAATACTAATTTGATTACAGCAGTCGATGTTCTACTAAGAATCCGATACCACTGTCGATTAATGTTAAAGATTTTTTGAATACAAATACTTGTAGATATGCATTCTTATTGCTGAGAAAAATCTATGAACTATCATAAAATATATGAACTATCCGAGCATTTTCCAACTGCAAAAACTCAATTTAGTAAATTGATGGCTCCCATGATCATTGTTTCCATACTTTTAATTTGTTAAATTTAAAAGTATGGAAACAATAACGAAATCATTTGCTAAATTAATTCATATTAATAGATTAATTAATAAATTTAAAAGGAAATTGTGTAATGCGCACAATGATGTACAACATAATCAATAAAATTGAAGATAGTAAGAAAAAAGCCACTCATTAGACGATACGCGTGTATAGTTAGCGGAGAACGAGGAGCGAGTGCTTACGGAATGTAGACTTCCATCATGTTCTGCATGAGCTGCTTGCCCACAAACACGATGGCAAGTTGAATACAGAGCTCGGTCTGACAGTTGCCTCCCTGACACTGAACCAAACCAAAACCAAAATCTGACACCAAACCAAAACCAGCTTAGTAACACTGAAAATCAATAATATTTTGAATTCATTGTTACATTTGTTTCTTGTAGCATAGAACTACATGTTATTTATTTTTAATATAAATTTATTAGGCATTAGGATCAGCTCTGAAACTTTTTTTCATCCGACATTCAAATATTTCAATATTTACCGGATTCATTAAAAAAATTGCCACTCCTAAAGCATTTTTTTGAGATGATTATGTGAATTCAAAACCGACAGATTGACCACAGTTTAAAATTTAAAACCAACCTCCTCTTGCCTGGCTTGCGCAAGCGTTTTATAGTTGTTTGGAGCGCCCACGAATCTACAAATTAAAAAGAAACACAATCGATTTCAGAAGAGAAAACTTCAAGATCATCAACCATTGATTCAGCGCAGAGAAAAATCAACTTTTAAATTACCACAATAAACTCAAGCATGATCCAGATTAGCCAAACACCCGACATAAAACCTCAACACTACAAAGGGTAGTTATTAAACTTTACAGTCAATTTATTACAAAACTGTCTCCAGGAAGCAGGTAAAACTCCCATGAAAATTGCACTAGAATAAACTATGGAGACAAACTATGGAGACAAACTATGGAGATGAACTATGGAGACAAACTATGGAGACGAACTATGGAGACGAACTATGAAGACAAACTATGGAGCAGTACCTTCCTTTGAAGAAGGCGATGTAGAAGAGCGAGGAGTAGAAGTTGACAAACTGGAGGACGTAGAGCTTGATGGTGAGACTGTTGTCGTACTCTGACTGTGTTCTCTGACACTCCCAGTCAGTGAGCGCCAGCGCCACACGCCGGTACAGCTGCACGCAGTTCAGAGTGACTACTATATGTACAGAGAACACAGAGTTTTGAGGCAAAGAGCATATCATAGTCATACTGAGTGCATAATGTGCAGGCGAAGCGTTGTGGCAGAGTGGTCTAAGTCACGGACTTCGAATTGTGAGTGTGGCAGAGAGTTGGTTCAAACCCCGACCGCGCCAAAAAGATTTCAAGTCACTTCGTGCACCCTTGGCAACGGTGCTTAATATCGTCAGCCCTGCAAATAATCATCCATTAGGGTGGAGTGCAGTGGAGAAGTTGAAGTTGAAGTAATTAATTGATTTACGGTTTAATTCACACATCAGCAATAAGCAGCATCAAAACAATACAATTTATGCAGAAAGTGAAGACGAAAGTGAAAGCGCATAGGCCTATACGGTATCGGTACTCGCAAGACTACTAACTGCCTGAAGATACGATACTCCAAAAACAACTACTCACTGCACATACGGCACTCACAAACTGATGACCGATTGCACGCACGGCACTCACAAACTGATGACCGATTCCATACTTGGTACTCACAAAGCTGAGCATGAAGATGACCATAAGGTTAATCCCTGCTGCTGAGGCAGACACAATGAGGTTTCCTCTCTTATAGACGCGCGGGTCATCAATCATGTAGATGGCGGCCAGCACGCTGATGCGGTAGAATATCACTCCGACCACTGCTCCCAGCGCCAACAGGACCTGCGACACGCATGAGCTTTACGGAACAAATGAGACACGCGCACCGGCTGTTGGGAGATATAACTGAAAGCATTTAACTCGTGACGTCAATTATTTTAAAATATTATTTCACGCTGTAAAATATAAAAATTATGCTCGCATTAGAGTTGGATCATTTTTGTTAATGGCGAGCGATTTCCTTCACTAACAACAAAAAAATCTTCCTGAAATTCTGTCTTGGCCTTAAAATTCCTGAGACAGGTCAGTCAGTACAAATTTTATATGTGTCATTTCCAAGTCTCTATCTTACTGTCAATCGAGCTTATATCATTCTTCGTATATCTAAAACGTGTCAGTCAGAAGGCATATCTACACCGCGTAGCATTATAAAGCGGATATCAACCAACCATGAACAACATGATGGCAGAGGACGTGAGGTAGACGGGAACCTGACGTCGCCAGAACGGATAGAAGGGCTCGTCTTCCTTCACACACCACACAAGCACTGTGTACACAACTAGCAGAAAGTCACAATTTAAATCCAAATAATAGCTCTATACTCTGTAGTCAGAACACCAACTAAAAATAATAATAATGGGTTTTTTGTCCGCTTCATAGTCTGATGACCATATCGGGGACGCCTCCCGGCAGCATTCGCATCATCAATAATTTGAATAAGATATTTTGCACAAGAAATTCAAATATTTTCACAGGTTCTATCTTTTTGTGGCAGATATATTGCACTGCACTTTGTCAACTCCAAAAGAAGTATTCTACAAAGATTTGCAATACCGTGTGCATCACTCATATCTATAACTTTTACGATTTAATCTCTCCTCTATTACCGAAAAGCAGTAATTACATTACAGTAATTGTATCATTACGGTATCATTAAAAAAGTCAAAACTTGCAACTCTACCCCAGACGTGCGATGGCGCTTCCTGTGCTTTGAGTTCTCGAGACGAGTCAAATACTCCGGGCGCGGAGGCTCCTGCGACACACAGGCTTCACATTATCATACACCATCATGCACCACTGATCCAATGGCATAAACAGAACAAAGCTATTTAACAAAATAGTTTAACAGAGATATATTTGACAACTTCACTGATACCCAAGAGATTTTAATTCAAGATTATTGCATCGTCCATCCAATCATCTCAGCTGGACCTTGATCTAAGATTCAATTCACACGACGCGATTGGTTGCTGGGAGATTGATTTCTTATCAAAAAACTCAACGCATCATTCCATAACCGGGAATGAATAAATGATTATATTGAGAACGTACCTCTTCTCCTTCAAAACTGGCCATGTCCCACAGAAACTGGATGCCCGCTTCCTCTCGCTTCCAAAACTCCAAGTAGAATGTGCCTGCGCGCACAGAAATTAGTTTAGTTCACCTACTTACTTAATGGGATTCTATATTTACAAGCAGCGATTTATTGAACTCGCAACCAGTGATTAACTTGTAATGGAAATGAATTGAAATGTAGATGCATAGTAAGCCAGTAAATATTGTGTCTATTGGGGCATTCATATCAATTTTGCATATAGTAAACTATAATAAATAAACTATACACATTGAATTTAAATGAAAATAAGTTCCTAATATATCGAATGAATTAATTGAGACAATTAAAAGAATTTAAGCTCAAAATCAATTTAGGTCGACTTAAAACAGCGGGTTTGCTCCCAGCGCTCACCCCAGAGTGACATGAAGATGGCGAAGAAGACAGTCGCCTCGTTGTCAAACATGTGTGTGGCGCGCACGTGCAGACACATCTGGTCGTAGCTCCAGTAGCCGCAGCGCATGTTGCACAGAGGACACATCACAAATCGATTCCCCGCGTCACAGCTCTGGATCCTTCAACCACACCAACATATGCCACTTTTTTTCCTGCTTTTTTGTAGTTTAGGGACCGTGTGTAGCACAAAGACTACTTACAGTCCGGTTTCTTATGAAATTCTTAGTCGTCAGATGGTCCTAAGAGAAAAAAAAAAAATTCTTTTCTTTTTTATTGGAGACTCTGCACTGTCACACGCAAATCAAATGATGACGTCACACTGCGGTCGGCGAATGGATTAAATTTTTTTTTTATATATTCAAAAATTCAGAAAACCTTGGAAATATGCATGAATGAGGTCAAGTCAAAGCCTTATGTTCGCTTGGCCAAAGGTCAACTTTTCTTTATGTTTGCTGCACAGACCATTAACAATGTACTTGTATTAAAATATCAATATATACTGGTCATATTACCGGTCATATTACCGGACATAATACAGGTCATATTACCGGTCACATTACCGGTCATATTACTGGTCATATCGTTCTTAAACTATTCAATAAAACAACTTACAAAGTGTGAGAGTGTGCAAATGCGAATGAGAGTTGTGTAGAATGAACATTGGAGACGTACGAGATAGGATCAGATTCATTGGTGACGACCCCATAGATGAAGACTAGGAGACCAACGATGGAAACTACGACCAGTGAATAGCTGTAGTAACCGATCCAGGCAAAGTACAGTCCGATCTTCTCTCCAAAATACAATCTGTCAACACGCATGAGCAGCGCTCAAGATTCAAATTTGAAAATCAGTTAAAACCAATGAAACAAAAGCATTTTTGCAAAGCATTAAATAGTACTTTACGACCTGCTAAATACCTTGCAAATAAAGCTTGACAAACGCGCAACAGAAAATGCTAAGACACAGCTTTACATTCTATTGCTACTGTTCATGTCTGTGCTATTTATAGGCGTGCTTATAATTTAAATGGCATGTTCATGTCAACCATATAAAATGCTACACAAAAGGTAAATAGTAGCCAAACTTATACAAAATTTGATCAATTTAGAAATGACCAACGGTTGACCTGATATACTGGAGTGGTTGTATTTTGTACCAAGCGCTCCAGGAAGCCCAGTTGTTGTAGAGAAGCTTGCGAATGCTCGGCTTAGAGGTTGGCTTCCAGCTCCCCTAGGGACCGACACAGAAACTAGCAGCAGCCAATCCATGCCAAGTCAGCATCCAATGCCAATTTTAACTAGTAAACAACTGGTACACAGATAGTTGTAACATTAACACTCAGAGTACACCAAATCTAGAATAAATGCTTAAATTAAATGCTAGATTAAGTATTTTTTTTAATCTGCACCAAATACACACAATTGCACTACGTTATTATTGCCGTACAGCTTGTCGTTTAATATTGCTTTCAGCTGAAGAAATCAACAGCTTGACAAAGACATTTGTCTTTGTCAAGGTTATCAATTTAAACTCATAAAATTGGCAAAAAATTGAGCAAAATCATTGCAGTATACATCTTCTTCAATGATTACTTTACCACATGAAAATACAGGAATACTATGTGACAACAATTCATTGAAACACGTGACAACCTAAGCTGATGCATCTAATACAGCAAAAAAATCAATTACTATAAAAATATTAAACCACAATTTAAAACAGGTACAAAAAAAACTGCGTGTCAACTAAAATATAGCCAAGTGAAACATGGAAACTATATTAGTTACCTCATGGAGAGGGTAGGCTGCAGCGTAGGTAGAGTTAGCCAGCAATCGATTTATGCCTGCAAGTGAGATTTAAACAAAATCAACAGAATACATCGGTGTCCGAGTCAATCAGAAAATTTGATTGCTCGCTCTAATGTCATGTTATCAATAGAATCAATACGCAATTTTCATAGTGGCAATTTAACACACGTATTCAATGCATTAAAAATGTGGAAACTGATCACCATGTAGAATGTTATTTCTTAGTCCTTGAGAGAAAAACGAATTAACAGCGGCAGAGAGAAAACGTACAAAACGTTCTATAAAATATTAATTAAAAAGTGCAACTCGCTTTCAAATAATCTGAACTTATTAAATAGTAATTACTGTTCAATTGCTATTTTAGCATGCAAACTCAACTTTCATAACATTTAAATATACAAAATTGAGAGCACAAATTGTAGGCCGACCGTACCAAAAATGTTAAACACACTGACAGAGCTACCCCAGAAATTATATAACATGCCAGCAGTAGCGGTACTACAACTATCACACATAGAGGCAAATATATATCAATTTAATACGCCAACAAAACACACAAACACTCTGTGAATTCGATGTAGACTAGATATGCTAGAAATGGATAAAAACGATAATAGGGCTACACTCGTTTCACACCAATGAGAGAGCGCAGCAAAAAATTGTTCAATTGCGCAAAGGAGGAAGCAACACACTGTAGGATGAAACAAAGTTTAAATATTTAAAACAACGCTTAGCTACCTGAAGAGATTTAGTTTCAAACCTGACACGTTTGCGCCTTTGATGACGACAAGAAAAATAATAAAGCAATTTTGTCTTATTGAACACGTTTGTTACATGGCGTATTAAAAAAGTTCTCTCATTTCTGCAAATACATTAAAAAATCAATGTCCGGCACAGTGAAACTTTCAAACTCAACTAGGTTAACCAAAAGGAAAATAAATTCATTTTGAAAAGGTAAAACTACATAAAGTTGTCCTTGTGTACAATAATTACATTCATACTAAAAGCTTCTCATAAGCTAAAATATTAATTATTCCATTTCAAAGCGTCGATAAGTTCGGTTAAATAAAATTTAATTAATGCTTCTTATAACAGCATTATAGATATCAGCTCATAGTGAAAATCAAACATTTGGCCAGCACTATAATGGAAGAGAAGTAAGAAAATAAAGTGAAATAGGTAGCAGAATTTTAAATTCTATATATATGGTATCCTATTTCAGAACCTCTTGCAAATAACTAGGAAAAACACAAGTAAGGCCTACAGTTTGATGATTTTATGCGTCTAAGGTTACATGTAAATAAACATAAGGGATCCAACCACCAGAAAGTAAAATAATTGACAAAACGAAAGTAAAATTGACGCGAACGACAGACCGGCGCTGAAGACGTCGTGTGTTTTCTCGGAGTAGCGCGTCCGCCGCAGAATGTAGTCCACTATTCTGCTGCGCATGGCGTGTGAGAAAAAGTTGTCCTTGTTCGGCGGTATGCAGAACCTGAAACATCACCCGCAGTCATTACCATTAACCACGCTAAAAATATTTGTACAAGATGCGAACACAAGCCAATATCGCTCTTTATTTGTTTTTTTATATATAATACCTGTACAACAATAACAAGCCGATAGGTGGACAAGTTGTGTACACAAGCCTACATCGCTCTTTTTTTTTTTTTTTTTAGCCTTTAGCATGATATTAAGTCATAACAATGCGGCGAATTTTGGTCAAATTTTTGTTTTAACCCGCAACAGGCCCCGCTCACAGATAGGCCTTGTGTCTGTCAAAGACGGCGGTGTAGCGCTTGGGCAGGATGGGGACCCTGCGAGGGTCGAGCTCAAAGGGGTGCAGACAGCGGGTCAGGCGCCTCGAGAGCTCGTCCCACAGGTTGACACTCGGCAGCTCCTCTGGGCGCTGCGAGGACAAATGTTGGCGCGTTCAACACATTTATAAAAATACTGCATAAAGCAACACAATAAATCTAAACTCATTTATCGTTGCGTCTAATGACGGAACACCTTCACAAGATCATACGACCATTATAAACAAATGCTCAATTCTACAACAAAAAAGCACACTTTTCACTATATCTAGAACACTAAGCTCATTCGGGCAAATTTATTCGTATTTGCGCGTACAGCGTAAACCAATAAATAACGCGTGAGATAATATCGTCAAGTTCTACGTAGAACCGGCTAACACGAGTTAGTGGACTCGTTACTGACGATTATAAAACATGAACACGTGCAGCGCTCTCTACAATTGACCTCCAACGTGCAACAGAGCTAATACAGTGCGTCGACCTGCACCGGCATGTTTATATTGCTTTCTATTTTATTACGCGCCCATTATCAAAAGGTTAATTTAAATTGACAACTCATTACACCTGAATAACCAACTGATTTGTTACATCCGATATCTCATCTGTACTCAGCGCTCTTTGAATGCAATACGCTTAGAACTTGCAGAAAGGAACAATATTATCAAACTTGATTGTTGTAGTACCTCCTTAATAGGCATCCTGATCTTCATGTTCTCTGCAAACAGAGTGAGTGTGTCCCAGGTAGCGTGCACTTTTGTGTACTGCACCTCCCGGCCCGGCTGTAGTACGCAGATCAGCATCAAATGTATGACGCCGTGCTGAATCTTGTTTACGAGCAGCATAATGTCTTAAATTATTACAAATCGTACGACAGGGCGCAGGCGTAACAAAATAAAAGTTTGTCTTAGTTCGCATACACAACAATATTCAAGATGCTTGATCTTTTGCTTAAAACACAATGTTCAATTATACTACAAAAAAATCAGCATCGTATATTTTCTAAATATCTAAAATATGCTCAGGAATGAATTCAAATAAATTCATGCGTAATTGCGCATCCAACGTCAACCAATAAATTAATAAATTAATTTAGTCCTAAAAAGTTCTCAAGAAAATCTTAAGCAAATTCTGGCCATAGTTAATTTAAACTTTGTACCACGGTGCCACTGCAACAAAACTAAATGTTGACGTCATGGCAGTCGGCGGTTGTATTTAATTTTTTTCACATCTTTTTTAGGATTAAGTTTAGGCTTAAAGTTACTGAATCTCTGAGAAACAGGCCCCTGAACAGTGAATACCCAGGCAGCCAGAGTTTCAAACAAGCTTCGAATGAAGCTTCAATATAATTGCTAATTTGTTACGCAGATGGTTCAAGTGCAGAGACACACACAACACGATCCATACTCGGTAGTCGTGCTCGAGCAGCAGGCCCGCAGCGCGCAGGTTCTGCTCGAAGATCTCCCTCGCCCTCTGTCGCTCCTGCTCGCGCCGGCCCGGAGAGTCGCGCGTCTGAGTCCACACCAGCACGAAGTCGATGCGCTGGAGGCCATCGTTGAAGAACAACTGACCAGCCTGCACCAAGCAGTAACAAGTTACAACATACAACAGTATGAACGGTATTTTTGTGTGGTATCATGCATGATAGGTACTATCACGTGTGGTACGTACTATCATGCGTAAACGATACACAGGCATGGTCGTAGATTTTAGTATACATACGGTATATGACGACCAGCATTCAAGAACAACCGACCAGCCTGCACCACGCATTAACAACGCATTAACATAGCTTGAATGGAACGGTTGTGCGGTATCACGTGTGATAGATGTATCAAGCGTGTATGATATACAGGACAGGCACGATATCGGTATATTTTAGTATATATGACGGAGCACGTCACTGAAGAACAACTGACTGCCTGCACAGTCTCCAATTCACAGCAATCACTCCGAAAGAGATCTCTGTCTGATGATGTGTTCAGACATTGAAACAGGCTTTAAATCCGGTAATATTAATAGGTACTGGTATTTATTATTTTTGAGGTCCCTGACGACGTCATCAGACACAAGTCTAAACCTGTAACAATAATTATTATCACAATAATTAATTTGAATTTACCTGCGACCTAATAAAAGATAACTTTTAAATCCCTTGATAACCAATGGTCTTCAGAAAATATGACATTAGGCAGACATACATCAAATTGAGAGATGCGAAATGCCTAGGTCCAATGCAACTCTAGCTAGATCTAGACAAAAAGCTAAAAGCAGTCTCCCACATATGAATACTGTTGAACTGGTCACTGCAACTGAAGTCAGAATGTAATTTCCTCTGCGCAGTGAGCTCAATTACCTTCCAGTCCCCGCAGAAGGTGATTCAGGCCTAGTATATGAACCGATGCGAGAGTCACGTGACAGTCAATAATCTCCAGTTGAATTCGTGTTGCTAGGCAACATTTCTGCCGATAGCCGATGTAGTGCAGCACAATACTACCACTACACATCATAGGCTGTGCTTGACGTCGCATATCCCTTACAGATCGACTGCCATGTATTCAGTTAGCAATGAGCACTTGTAAACAAAGCATAGGCCTATATGGTTTGAACAAAAACCCAACTAAGAGGCTACTTTATGCCAACAAACAAAAAATTTAAACTGCAATTGAAAACGATTGCGTGCTATCTTCAATAGCATTGCATCAGGATGCCGATGTCATACGAGTAAGAGCAGTGCTCAGCAGAGTGCAGCCATCAATGATCTATCTCATATCTCATTTGCATTACATGCCAATTGCCAGTAGGAAATGGAGTCTGCATTACTGTATATAGCAAAGGCTATAAGCCTAGCTGTGGATCTGTGACCAATCTGCACAGCGAATACCAATGAAGGACAAAACAGAAACATCACATGCTGGATACAAGTCTACAGAGCTGAAGGCGCTAAACTCATATAAACAAATAAATTGATCCGGTTAGAATCACTTCCCAGATTCTACAAATGTATCATGTTTCATAAAATGCAGAATTGGACACAGTAGGCCTGCAGAAAAACACAGTTTTCCAATGGATGATTCTGCATCAAGAAATCTCATAACGAGAAAGGAATATAATGACAGTACTCACAGTACTCACAGTACTCACCCACCTGAACGCTCACACCACATGAAGTACTCGTGGTTACATCTCATGCTCAACTGTTCATCCAAGATCAATTTTCTAATCTGAATTGAACAACTGGATGTTTGTGTTGAAATGCTCGATCGACACAAGTATCAAGATCAATATTCAAACAGCCACACACCAGTTGCACCATAACTCTTAGAGCTAGTGTCATTGCGTCCCCGATACGGTCGCCAGACTATGAAACGGACGTGAAATCATTATTATTATTATTATTCTTATTATTATTATTATTATTATTATCAATACTCCGACACGGGGCTAAAGCGCTTACCCTCTCCTCATCGCGTACGTCCCCGGTATATTCATTGATGACCACCCGCTCACCCTGCAACAACTTCAACGCTCTAACCATTTCTTCTATAAACATCACACTACTGTAAGTCATCGTTTAGCAGGCTATAGAAATTTCTATCCGCATGATTTCAGCAACAATTATGACCAGTAATTTATGCGCGACATACCGTCAGCGTTTCACAACTGCATATTTTATTCATACTCCTTACCGGTATCCTTTATATATTTGTCATAAATTGTTTCACAATTTTAAACGTAAAGACACGGTGTAGGCATCCTGATAAAGTTACGACAAAGAAATCCGCAATAAAAAGATAAGAAGAATATTGAGTTTGTCGACAGACGGACGCGTATCTCACCTCCGGTATGTTCACACAGCCAGCGACTGTATCAGCAAACTCCTCCATGTCTCCAGCATTGCTCGCTGCACAGAGTCGCACAAGCAAGCCAATTCCTTTAAAAATAAACTTTAGAATGCATGCACAATTTGCACTCAAAGTATGTATTTAATTAGGCACAATGCGGAATTGACAGGTTGAAATAAAATATCACACATTATGCGCGACATTCTATCCGAGGCATTCATAACGGATAATGACAGACATAACGGATAATGAGATACATCTAGTCCTGACACGACAGAGATGATAGAAAAAAATTACAAGTAGATCTGCAAGACTTTCTAAAACTTAAAGTCACAACACATTGAACTACTGTAAAACAAAACCATTAACCCAAACCAAAATACAAAGCACAACAGCCTCAATAGGCAGATTGCCTAAACCAATCAACGCTGCTTTTTTACGCGCAACATTAATAATGCCAGCCAATGTAGAGTTGGATGTTTGGATCAGTGTACATAAAATCTGCAAACGCTGTAGTACTTATCTGCAGAGTGCAGACTGCAGTCATAACTCGCAACCAACTAATCAAACATCCTGAATAAAGCGCTGCATCACGCAGCGTAGCCCATTTTTATTCAATATCTGAGCGATGGCAGAGCTGCTCACTGCGCGTTGATTATGACTTCGTTCATAGAAGAACCACAAAACACTACATATGCCACTAACATCAAAGAAAAAAAAACATAAGACTACATTACGAGAGAAATACAAAACACGAGACCACACTAAGTTCTGCCGTAACCACTGTGCTCATCAATTTATATATTAACCTAACAAACAGAAAACTTAGAACTCAAGCCAGAGCCTAGCTCCATCCAGCAGTTTCAACTTCTCAGCACCTCTGAATAGAACTTTCAAATCCATAAAATTATGCATGAAACAACTTTAGCAGATATATTTGCATATAGAAGTTCAAAGGGCGACGCCTGAATTTAAGAAAACAATTGCATGTGCTATTCACAAATTATTAACAGCTCTACCAGTTTTAAACAGTGCAATAAAGTCTAAAGTCTCAAATTTTGTCTACAGCTAATCACAGAATACGACAGAGCGAGCGGCAGTACAAACTGCGCAATGACCAACTATTACCGAGTGGAAGACAAAGGCTGCCGTTAGACGTGCGTCGCAGCCCTGCACATCATTATCACACACACACAATATGCTTTCATATCTCTCTCAGCCTGACCTTTGACTTCTTAAATTTAGTAACTGTGTTCTTAAATTCTTCATTATACCCCATACCATGCATGTAATTCACAAGTATGCCGCAAGCCGCCATACTGCGGTGAATGCCTTCCTGGAAATACTTTCAGAGCCAATGAATACTTGGCAGTATTAGAACAGCGGTTTGCGCAAATATTCGTCTGATCAAGTACCCGCTTGAATTCATACTTGCTTAATTAGCAAGTACAAATTCACCATTGTCAAGCATCAAACTTTCATGGTAAACTTGCAACGTAACAAATTCTTAAATAGTCTACATGATTAGTGAGAAAATACAACATAGCGTGAAAGATACAGAATGTGGATACAACCAATGTGGTGATGCATACAAAGACTCACCAATTTTATCGGCCAGTTCCGTGGGAACAGATTCCAGCTTGATTCCATCTGAAGCTAGTGGAGAACGCTCATCGTAAAGAACATTCTCTAAAAACGATTTAAACAAATGAGCCGAAAATAATCATTATTTAACTTCAAACAAATCACACCCCCACCTCATTTCTAATTTAAACTTGAATCACAACGACGAGTGCCTATGAAATAAACTCGAGGACTCTGGGTTGGTGACGGTGCTGCCAAATGATTTCTCCATGGCGTCTGAGCGCTTACTAGCTTTAGAGAACATAATTTAAATAGAGCGGGTCTATATATTTCAAAATTATTCTGAACAATACTACTATGCTTCAAGTATCTTCAGAACACTGCAATGGCTAAGATCATAAGAGGCAAGGTGATAGAGATGTCACTAGATAGGCCTACATGTACCTGCTTCTGCAGCATTGATTCCCTCTCCGTTTGACCTCATCAGAGTCATCGATTCTGACCGGTCCCTAGCATCCTTCGACATTCTGATGCCTTAATCCATATAATTCTTTGAACGCTCACAGGCAGCGTACTATGAATCTATGAATAATAAACTACATGACACGTGATCATCAAATTAAGGCTAGGGATGTGTTAAGGTTAGGGCAATGTTAGGGTTTGGTTAGGGCTAGGACTTCAGTTAGGGCTAGGGTCTTCAATTGCTTTTAACATTTTAATATTTTAATTATTATATTTACTTCAACTTTAACTTCACTACTGCATTCCACCCGAATTTTTTTTAAAGCAATTTTTTCTTCTATTTCATAATCAATATTATTCAATGTGATCTCCATTTTTTTAAAGCAATAGTTTTTTTCAGTGCGCACTATAAAAAATTAAAGCCTAGGCTTTAGTGCAAAAAATTGAACTTTTGGCTATGCCAAGTTATGCCAAGCTTTAGCTTTTGCCTCGATCACTTTACGTTTAGGTTAGGCCATGTCTTATTATTATGAGCTAGTGTTAAGCTTAGTTAAGGCTAAATATCAGAAGAATATTTATGATTGTAATATAATAAATAATTGATAAAAATTGATAGGCGCAGAGAAATCTGCGATAAGTTTCCATTAATCCACGATCATCGAACAACGCTTCCATGAATGACTGCGATTTTATAAATGTCATAGCTCTAGCTGATCCTCGTTCTTCCTTCCCGACTGGCCATGCGTGGACTGGTGCATGCACAAAAAAATACATGCTGCGAAATGACGTCACAGTTTCATTGACTGCTATTGCGTGCATGTGCTTGCAGCGGCAGCGATTACTATTGCATTGTGACGTTAGTTCACCGTTTAAAGTTTATTCATGCGTGCATGAAATCACGCTGTCATGCAACGTTGGGTTAGTCGGACTTAAATTTCACACCCCTAGCGGCTGCTCTTGGTCCTCCGTGCTTACTGGCCCCTCGAGCCATCGCCTCCCTCGTCTGCTCGAGCGCCGTGATGTAGTGCAGGCGCAGCAGCGAAGTCATCTCAAGCCTCCCCGTCACTTGCTCGAGCTCCTCGAGCACGACCGATCCGCGCAGGTCCTCGCTCTTGTCTGCTCGAGCTGGGTCCGCCAGGAGGCGCGCAAGGTCCCGGTGGGCCTCGAGCAGGATCCTCAGGTCCCTGTCCAACTGCTGCACCTGCAACAACAACAATGCAGGCTTAGACCAGCCTCCTTATATGCCTTGCATATCATGCCTCCCAGTTGTTCGATTAACCCTAACACAATTTTGTATATCGTTAGGCTATTGCTAGGTCGAATACAAGCTAATTTCTAAAATATTATTTAACATTTCCCTTTCTTCCCCTAACATTCCTTTAGCAGCCCCTATAGCTTCCCCCACCTCGCTGGAGCCAAGGGATGGATAGAAGCTAGCCTCAAGCTGACCAAAATTAATGATTTAGTTTCTCCTATCATCAATGGTTTACTTTATCCTTCCACCAAATGGCGTAGTTTCTCCACTCACTAAGTCGTTTAGTTTCTCCTTGCCAAATTATCTAATTTCTCCTCCTCACCAAATGATTTCGTGTATCCCTTCACCAAATGATCAAGTTTCTCACTACACCAAATCTAATTCCTCCCCTCACCAAAAGACCTAATTTCTTTCTTCACCACATGATCAAATTTCTCCTCTCACCAAACGGTTCAGTTTTGCATCACGCTCGGCAGCCATCATCGTCCCAAAGAGCTGTGCCCCCACGGCGCGCGCCGCCTCCGTGACGTCATCGTCAATACGCACGATCGCGTCGAGCGCGTTCAGCTCCTCGTCACTCAGCGGGTTCGCCACAAGCCAGCTAGGACGGTCCTTCTCTATCGCAAACATGCTCCGTTCCACGGTCGACCTCTGCGCGTCCTGGGGCGAGCGCTGGGACGATCTCTGTTTGACAGGGACTGAATTAGCTTCTTGTCGCTTACAATAAACTGATAGTATATAAATATCTGAGAATAGCCAGGGATGGTCTAACCAAGGATGATCAGCCTGGATAATAACCACGGATAGTTGAACAAAAGAAATTTAGAGATAAATCTGACATTAAATAATTGAGCTGCAAAATTGTAAAGTTAGAGACTAAAACATTATAAACAGCTCGTAACTATTTAGCTCATAGCTATTGGTGTCCCCAGAAAAGGGTGAAAGGAGGCAATAATGCCCTTCATTTTTTGTACTAGAAGATTTGTTATATTATCATAACCATGAAAATCGTCCAAAAAAATTCGGGAGGGTTTGCATATGAAGTCTGGCTACGTTATGTCATTGCTCATAGCTACAACTTCAAAAACATTTCAAACTTCTGAACTTTGACCTATATGAATATCCTGCATGTTTCTGTTTTTTATGGCACAGTTTTTACGGAAAAATGCTGAAAAAACATTTAGCATAGCATGGGATTAGCGTAACACGTTGCATATTATTAATACATATAAAATAGAATTAGAATGATAAGCCTTACCGTAGGATAATATATAGACGGACAGAGAGAAGATAGCACTCACGAGGGCGCCAGTGGAAGCTTGAAACGCACTGGAAAACGCACCGCCAATCATCGATAAACCTGAAGAAAAATTCAAGTAAAACTTATTAAGCGTTAAACTGGCTTCAAATTCTAGTTACAAGAATTAAAAACCAATATGTTCAATGCTTGTATCAACAACTGAATGCAACTGATGGAGGCAAGTACACAATTGAAGCATAACGCGCGCATGAAGATATCTGAGTTTATCCGCTCAGAATGATGAATGAAGCTATCCGCAGTCAAGTGTAGCCTACAATAATATAAGCAGGCGCTAAAAACGTCTTAGCTATATAGTCAGGCAAAAAAGCTGTTGATGACATCACAAATATATCACACACGCCTGGCGCTGTGGTGTAGTGGTTAAGGCATTGAACAGAGAGTCCGGAGTCCGGACGACCTGGGTTCGAGTACCCACGCAGGAAACTAGGAAGCGATGCGATACGGGCCCTTCAGCAAGGCTGTTAAGCACACAGGTGTCGCTTCAGCAGCCAACCCGGTGCCAGATAATTAATTTTTCTAGCTGGCGTCAGGAAGGGCATCCTGCCGCATGCTAACCCAGCGCCAGCCGTCCTCATCAGGGCCCAAACGTCTAAGCTAGCGTAAAAACATGGACATTATCATTAGACGACAAAATGTTGGCTAGTTTTAGTAGTTAGTTTTAGCTTCCTGTGGGTTTAAATCATACCCAGATAGTCCGAGGCAGCGCCGAAGGTGGCTGCCACGGAGGTGCGCCTAGAGCCGCGGACGAGCGATCCTCTAGCGACAGGTCCACCCCTGGACAACAAAGACACGTTCAACAATGCCTTCTTTAATACTAAATTATTCAGGATTAGGCCTACGCAACGGATTGGGGATAGTTTGATATCTAATGTAAGACATCACCATTTTGGATATACATGCATGAATGTATGTATTGCATACACTGCACTTGCAACGTATGAAAAATATAGCATGCAAATATACAAAAAAGATCATTTGCTTGAATCGTTGGTGCATATTTTGATCTGGATTTTTGACTGTGCTTTGACTATTGGATTTTGGCCGATTTCGGATTTGGTTCTCGGCGAATTAGCCTATATAATAGACATTAAACATCAAAAATAGCATACAAGAAAAATATAACACAGTTCATCTTATAAGAGATGGTTGAGTGATTTATTTGACCCGCGATGTAGCATGGTGTCTTACACGGTGCAGAGCAGTGTGCGCTGGGCGCGCGACGTGCACATCTTGTGACACACGATATGACAGACACTACACTTGAACGCCGTGTAGAACCGAATCTGAAACACGCCGCTGTTGACTTTTTGTTTGTGAAACTGAACACCAGCGATACAACCGCAATCCATAATAAATTTTGAACCCAGAGCGAACATACAACTTGTGTTCACTTTTAATGAGATTTTCTTCCTTTAAATTGAAAAGCAGCGTATATTTTAACATTCACAATACAAATGCTATAAGCATTTGTATATGAGCGTGGTGGGCTAATTAAAGGTGCTAGACTATTCCAAACTAAGTTAACCCTACACCAACTGGTAAATCATCCTCTCTGATTTAACAAAAAGGAACTAGAATGTTTAACGTTGCCATCTTGTATTTAAATTCATGTTAATTCTTATCGTTATTCTTATTTCTTTCATTCAAAATCTTGCATTATAATTTACAAGTTTGGGATCTGCGCACAAACTTTTTTATGGCATATTTCGCAGTAGGTCGTCGCCAGCTGCTGAGTGAGAATGAAGTCGTGCTGGCCTTCCTTTACTGATCGACGATTACTACAAATCATTCAGATTATTATTAGATCAAGTATACAATACACAGCATTAATAAAATATAGGCCTAATACTCGAATATTGGATAGATAACGCATACTGCTAGACTGCCAAGGCTTCAACTCCCTGTTCCAGCCCGTAGCAATTAAAATATCCTCTACAGGGTGAGTCATAAAAAAATGTGCCCCTAGCGATATTGCGATAACTTCTCCAAATGTTAATATTTTTGCCTAATTTTTTCTGGGTTTGTAGCTGAGATAATTTGACACAACCTCTGAAATTTGCAAAAAGAAATTCGCTTCCGTTCAGAAGTTATGAAACTTTTTTAAAAAAA
The DNA here is from genome assembly GCA_034695025.1 of Chamaedrilus cognettii. Classification (NCBI taxonomy): domain Eukaryota; kingdom Metazoa; phylum Annelida; class Clitellata; order Enchytraeida; family Enchytraeidae; genus Chamaedrilus; species Chamaedrilus cognettii. Next base: position 2,524 of record JAQIWG010002301.1, on the reverse strand, counting down.
GTCAAAAAATCACTTGAACCAAGGCAATGAAGCCTATTTAAAGAGCTACAGAGCTTGGGCGACCTGATTTCCTTTGTATTATTTGGGGGCCCTTAAAAGAGCCGATTTGCGTTAGTCGTCAATCCAAAGCTGGTGTTCGAAGTGACCGCCATCTGCTCTGACACACGTCCAAAGCCTCTTTCTGAATGCAAGCACTGTTTTGTCAATCGGATCCTGCGGTAAGTCATCCCAGATCGCTTTCAGTACCACTTTCAGTTCCACCTTGGTCTTTGACCTGGGTTTGTATGCCTGGTACTTATCAAGCATTGCCTCCCACACATAATCAAGTGGATTTAGGTCTGGGGATTTGGGAGGCCACTCGACTTTCTTGATGACATCTGGACAGTTCTGATCGGACCTCTCAGAATAAGAAATAACCATTATTACGCCTTCGGCATCGATGCAGCATAATCCACACCACAAATCAAGATCATACCAGCCACTTGAAATTGTTAACATATACATCAGAAACATATACATATACAAATACACATACACATACATATACATATAACAAAAACAAATTAAGATGCCGACAAACTTTCCAAATCAAGCAATAGGAAGATAAAAGCAGTTCAACCTGATGGTATGCGTTTCCACTTCGAGCATGGAGAGGAACTGCTTCTCGCGATGTGCGAAGGCGGAGTGATGCTCGTTGTACATCTGGATCTTCATGCGTTCCTTCCAAGTCAGGTGGTCGAGCGCGTGTTTGAAGTGAAGTGTGATGTCGCCGCTCGGCAGCGGAGCGGCAGACGTCACGTTCTGGGAGATACCCAAGCGCAACGCCGACTTCTTCGCGCTTCGGACGTCGGAAAAGAAAAAACCAGATAGGGTTAAGCATTAATGATTAGCTAAACACATACGCACGAGCGGTTAAGTGGTCGCATATTAAAAAACAATCAGCGCCAATTCATTTCAGCTCCTGCCAATTAGCATACGCTTTGATCTAGATACGATTGGTAGCTCTGCTGGGTAGATGTGATGCATAGGAAACTTGCGCTGTATGAAATGAAGTCTACAATATCTTGTGAGAGCTAAACAGGGGTTATTTTAGTATAAAAACCAACCAATTTTCGGAGGCCATAGAGTAAAATTTGAAGATCATAATATACAAAATATCATTAGGCCTGCATTAATGTCCATAATAACGAAAAGGGTCTTTTGTAAAGGAATGTGTGGAGCAAAGAGTAATTTAGGCTATGTGGAGACCACTATCTCGTCAAATAACACCTGAAAGTAAAAGTATAAGTTCTTGCACCGATGATTTAAGGAAATTATGTATTTTCAATCACCGTTTGCCTGACATATTTTTTAGCGCGTTAAAAGTTCAGCATGCTCAGTCAATAAGTAAAAAGCGTATTACTTACAAATTCTAAAGCTTCTCAAGCTTCAAGAGCTTCTTACCTAACCCTAGACGGAGGAATCAAGTCATATGTCTCGGTCAAATCTGATTGGACAGTCATCAAGCAGGCGATAGAGAGCTCCATGAGATCCACGTTCACCTTCAACGCCAAATGTATAAATGTCACGAATATTTTACAGCGGCGAGATTAATAAAAACAGCCAGATTAATTTTAGATTTTTTCAACTTTCAGAAGATTCCATGGTCCTAAAGTTTCACAGCGCAACATTGTTTTACTGAAGTGAGCCGTGACGTTTTGTAGTCTAGTGGTTTATCACGCTGGACTACAGATCAAGAGGCACAGGGTTCAAATCCAAGGGGGGTCAGTCGATTTAATCTCACGACATATAAATGGTTGCTTTGGAGTCGACTCAGCTCCCAAGTACGTCGATTCTTTTACCAGGTAAAAAGTGATTAATTTAAAGACGGCGAGGGAGAGAGTTAATCATCACCCAAAATCAAACTACAGATAAGAAACATCAGGTTGCTAACACATTGCGATCATAAAACCGAATTGTGTGATAGAGGGATACAATTTTGGGCACGGATGAATCTGATTTTAAAGTACCTTACTAAATCGCATTGCATCATAACTTTATTTTTTCACATTAAATCGTAAGGGCGATCAAAAAAGCAAATTCTCATACTTCAACCATAAAAGAACATTTAAGACAAAAATAACTGAATAGGATTTTTAGATAAGTCTTGCTAATAATAAGAGGACTGTGCAAGAAAACCACATTAGGTCTAATGGTATACTAAAAGCGATAGAGAAATTCCTACATGCCCAACGAGATGATCTTTGTTAGGTTTAACGACTCTCCCCTGCTTGTCGATCTTCTCTTTCGTCCGATTCCAAACACATATAATCAGATAGTTGTGTTTCTCTTCCGCGATCATTTCAAAGGTGTGGCCAAAAAGTGCGTGCTACAAAACAAGTCATTCATAAAACAAACATTCAAACACTACCGTAATCATCATCAGTTAGACTACGCCTAGAAAACAAGTAGATACATTCAAACATTTAAAACATCAGTAAAACTATGCCTAAAATCTGTAGATACATTCAAACATTTAAAACAT
>JAQIWG010002300.1:0-20813 GCA_034695025.1 Chamaedrilus cognettii | reverse complement strand
AGGAGGGGAAGGGGCATGGGGGCACGGACCCCATCATTCGTATGGGACACATACGTAAGAAATTGTGTCAAATTAAGAAATGATTTTCCCATTAAAATATGGTTTCCCTTTTTTTTAGGGGAGTTAAAAAACTTTGAACACGTAATTCTTTTTCTTTTTCTTTTTTCTGCTCTACGCGAGGTTTCTGTTCTCGCTGGAATGCCCCGCACGCTCTCCATGGAGAGCGTGGGGGGCATTCAGGGAGGGGAGGGTCCCTCTCCGAATCTGCCACTGTGTCAAGCCATGGCTGCTTGGTGACCGCCTAGATTTTTCAATAACAGCGAACTTACCGATACTGGGCGTGCGCGTCAACTGGCTGTAGCAGCAGCAGGCTTAACATTAGTCTACATTTCAAGCCGCTTCGAAGAATCACCGTCGCATAAAATGCTAGAAACTGGGATGTTTAGACGAGCTAAGCTCTTAGTTCATGTAATGCAGACTGCAGTTTAGCGATGGGCATCAAAGCATTGTTTCGTTAATGCAGTTGTTTGACGTTTGCGACGAGTAATAGAGTTATAATTGTACCGAGTGAGTTGTGTTTTTGTGGTCGATTCTCATCGCGAAGACATTTCGCGCAGCAGTGGTGTCAAATTATAACAGAATTATTGTTTCGAGCTTTTCTTTGACTGCAGTAGCCTACTGCTATTATGGTAGTCGAGCCGGTGCCAATTTGATGAAGACAATAGGCCATGTGTACACTTATTGGTTTGATCATACTGGGCTGTTAATCTTCCCCGGTTTGACAATGCTTCTATCTGCGCTACTGAAGTGCTAAGGAAGGCCCACTCGGTCCGTTAAGAAAGGCGCTGGAGCAGTCGGGTTCGTACGCGGTGAGTAGAACTAATTCAATGCCATTATACTTGCCGCTTGGCGTATTGCACAAAATATCGACGGCGCTACTAATGCTGATACCAAAGTAGTATCTATAACCTACGCAGCTAAACTATCAAATAAAATCAGATCAAATATCTTTATTACGAGCACCGCCGCTTGTACAGCATGATATGTAAAGACGAAGACATGTTCACTATCTGGACAGACAGGCGCTGCATGGTTCGACACACTCATGACGCTGTTACGTTGTCCAGGCTCTGCACGTGTCATATTTTGACGCTTTGACATATAAAACTTGTTGATGCTGAGAAATGACAAGACTTGTTTGTTCGTACAAACAATTGTATTGTTCGTTACAATTTAAAACTCTCTCTGTGGACAGGTATAAAACACTTTCAAAACAAGTTAAAACTTCATCATAATAATTCACCGCTCAGTAACTATGCTCTAAGCCTAACTTGATCTGAGCAGTAGGGCCTATAGCTGTAGGCTATAGCAATCCGGGTAAAAAAACAATCAAACAGATTTATTACGAATACAAATCCTACGTAAGCCTACTGCAAGTTAGATGTTCACGGAGTCATTGGGCGGTCTCCGAAGCTCCGACGCTCTGACTTCTGTAGTCAAACCATCGATTGGCAAGGCGACAATTGTATCTCCACAGTGACACTGTATGACTGTAGGCTGTGTGATATCCCACATTCCACAGCTATTGTGTGATATTGCCCGGATGAGACCAGCCTCCTGTGCTGCGGGCTATTCTCGGCTGTATAGGCCCATTATACCGGAGTTACCTGCGAATGAAGCAGGTGAGGCTAACAGAGGCTCGCGTGTCTAAAAACTGCGCTGTTGTTGTCGTCTGCCTCGGGGTTCTTTCTTAATCGGTGTGGACCTAATTAGCTTGGGTCAAAGAAGGCCAATATTACATTGTGAACATAGGATAGAGCCTCTTACGCACTTAAATCCAACTTGAAACTTCCTATTATATTTAATATACAATATCAATATAAAAGTAATACAGTTCAAATATGAGATCTAAAATGCAAGTAAAGCCCTGTTACACTGCTTATGTACAATGCAGAATTGTTCAGTTATGATGAAAAAGCATATAGACATGACAGCGATGCAAAAAATTGTCTGTACATGGCACGACTAAAACGGCAGCTCCTTAGCGGAAACTGAGTGACATAGAGCGGTGCAGAGAGTTAAGTTCAAATCGAGTAGTCGCCCGTCTTGGCCCTCCTCCGAGGCGACCCTATACCTGCCCCTCCCTCTTTCCACTCCATCGACCGTCGGCGAGCGTCCCTACCATCGCGGCCGCATTGAAACTACACGTAGGCCTGTATAATGAAGGCATCAATGTTCTTTTAGTGTAGAATCTTATTTCTTGGCTTTTGATGTAAAGATTGTTTAGGGGATCAAAGAAGCCGAAGTATGCTATTCAATTCAATAACTCGCTTGGTTAAAGAATGATGTATTCATTATGTGATCCAAGTTCTTTGAACGTTTTCTACTTGTTAATAATCTTGAGCAATTTGAACTCGAATTTTAGGAATCCTTTGCCAAGTCCCCTTTTATTTTCGTCTTTAAGTAACTGCTTTTTAAGGAATAAGTAGGCGTGCATTCCCTTACGAAGATTTTTGGTTCTCCTTGCTGTTGCGCACATTTGATATAATAATGATGCCATTGCATAAATCAATAAACATGGGAAAAATCGGAAAAAATTATATGTCCAGCATAAATTGGCATAGCCTATTCTACCACACAAGCAGATGATTTACAAAGTATAGGCTACAGTCCTTATATTGGTATTCACCACTGTGAGTTAACACGTTGGCTCAATCGGCGGATTGAGTGACGTCACGCTAGGCATATAGGAGATGACAACGCTCACGCTCAACTCGCCGATTGACTAACTCGAGGTTAACTCGCAATGGTGGGTACGGATATCAGTTTACAAGACTTGACAATCTAGATTTAAAGGCGATCGCGATGTCGAAATGGGCACAGAGTCGTTGCCATGCACTACTTCAGTCGCCTTTTGATACTCGCCTGGGGAGCTCTGAGCAGCAAGTTAATTATTTGTTCCCTGGCTTGTAGAGGTTATCTCTCCTTAGATAGTCTTTTGATTCCGTCTACAGTAGATAAACAGTAATTCTATGTAGGGCCTATTTCAATTTAAATGTCACTACTGCGAGCTACCCTAAAGAATGATTTCTTGCAGTCAATATCGACTGTATATACAAGCAGAGATTACTAACATACTTGTACGTGTAGCTAGAGGCTTACATTGCCTGCACGCGATCGAACTAATCAGCAGTGTGCGCGAGAAGCCGTAAGCATGTAACAATCTGTTCAAACGCTGTTTGACATTGGAAAAGGAAACAATACAATAATGCTAGACGTGCGTTGTAGGCTACAATAATGTACCAGCATCGGTTGCCTTCCTGTGTGTGATACCATAGCTAGCCTAGCCTATGACTAAACAGTGCATATTCTGTTGTTCTCCATTGATTGAGCTTGATATTGTTTGAAACAGGGCGTCCGCGAGGTTTTTTGTATCTTCTGAGACTCTAAGAACCAGTTACTCACTGGAGAGTTATTCGGCTTTAAATTGGCAGAGATGCAAGAGAATAAAAAACACGTCACGCAATAATCAGACAGCGCAAATTACACCGCAGATATTCAATAACTCGCTGTTATTGCTAGTTATTCTAATACCTCAGATCATTTCAAAAACTCTCAATCGAACAACTGGGCCCGAGACTCAGACTTGATTCTGAACAGCCAATAAAAGCCCACCTAATTACTATGCCGCCATTTTGCATCCTTATGACAAATGCAATTTTTGGTGAGGTGTTCACCGGTGACAGCAGATTACTAGAGTAGCCATTCTAGGTCCATAGAATCCAAATTATTTGCTAAGAGCATGGGTTCGATCAGCACACAGGAGAAGGACCAGTGAACGAATGCTGTAAGCCAGCTGCAGTAATCACGAAAGTATTCACAAGGTTATTTCCTACAAACAGACAAAGAGAGATAATATATATATGATAGTAGTCAAAATCCATTGTGCAGAGCATGGGTTCGATCAGCACGCGGGAGAAGGGTCAGTTCAACGGGGTGGCGCGCACGGTCCGCGAGCCCTCCCTCACCCTGCAGGGGCAGCGCCTCTCCCCCAAGGCGAACCCTAAACATTCGCAAAAGGACAAGTCCCCCCATGGAGCGAGAGACGGGCTCAGGTAGGCTTGACACTACTAGCGTGACAAACTCTATTGAATCACGTATATTGTCACCAGAAAAAGTTTTCAATGTATTTTAATACTGTACCTCATCGGTTTTGGTGCATTACAGTGAAGAAATATGATGAAAAAGGCTTCAAAATAGTGCAGTATCGCTAATCCATTTTAATGAAGTATCCGACTAGGGGTTGCAAAGTCGCAAAGTCGCAAATTCACAAAGTCGAAAAGTTGCAAAGTCACAAAATGCATTTAAACTAAAATGTCCAACTAGGGGATAAATGGTTTTATATTGATTTTCACATTACGCCATGACTGACCCCTGAGCGCATTGATTATTTTATTTCGTATCGTACCTTATGCCTTATTTGGAACGAGCAGGCGTAACAGTACGCGTAAAAATAAACTATCGTGACGTAGGAATGCGCGATTTTTGAAGGCTGCGCAGTAGCACTACGCCTGTTTTAGAAGGAGCAGACGTAACTCTACGCGTGTTTCATCTCTAAACTTAACTATGCACATTGATATGTTAACGCTATGGTCAAAAAGTATTTGTTGGTATATCGGCCGATCCATGTTTTTCTTTATTTCAATATTCTTCTTTAAGGCACAGCAGCGGCAGCAATAAGATCGCTCCGAAGGATGAACTCAAGCTTCCCGTCGTCATCAGGGTGAAGGAGTCTCCGGACGCCATCTTTGCTGCCAACGACGTCCGGCTGATAGACCTGGAGGCTGTGACGGATCAAAAACTGGAGACAAGCAACAGTACCGTCGTGGAAAAGTTTTCCAGTGGTAGCGATGGAGTGAGTAGGAAAATGTGCAATCATCCGCAGTGTAGGGAAAGGGCGGAAGAAGCTAAGGCTAATGCGCAGCAGCAGCAGTTGCAGCAGCCGCAGCAACCGCAGCAGCAGCAGACGCAGCAGCAGCAGAGACCAGGTGCTGCGGTTTCAAGGACTGCATATAATCTGGGTGAGTTGCAGCTGCCCTAGTTGTCTGTAGAAGTTACAGTGTATTTTTTATGAGATCTTTTGACGCAGAGATTACACGCAAAATCAATCAATCAATTAATATCCGGCAACTTGTTTTGCGCGTTACACGACCTACATGTAAGTCATATCGAACCATTCTACCAGTTGAAGCCACTGTCACCTAGTGTCATCTATCAGCATAAATCTCAGGATAGCTTGCTAGTAAAGAGTGAGAATCGAATGTGTATTGTACGTTGGGCTAGAATTATACAAGAGCGTTTAAAGAGTCAGGTTTCAGCAAACGCTATGCTATTTGGCGCATGTGTATTGTCTACATCCTAATCATGTTGACGAAAAGATTTTGTATAGAAATCAAATTGTATTATGTAATGGTCACGGCTCGGATTTTACGTTTTTTGCTGCATTTTAACTGCTGCAAAGTCAGTTGCTAATGATAATAATTAATAATCATCGTTTCTGACGTCCATTCTTATGTGTAACAGGCAAGCCTGTAACGTTGTGTTCATGTTAACACAGGTTAGACGATTAAATTAGAGCTGGGTATTTACGGCCGGATGCCCTTCTTGTCGTCAACCAGAATAATAAGTTACCCTGGACGATGATTATCAGCAAGCGACAGTTAAGGGTCTTTCACATGTTGCATAATGCCAAAAATATAATTTTTTGCCCTACCCACCCATACGCACACTTTCTAATGGTGAAATAATGTTGAAGAACGGTCAACGTTTTCCCAAGTCCTGGTATTTTTTTATTTTCTTGACTCACGGCGTAGGCTATAATATATATGGCTAGAAAGTTGATTTTTTTCCCCCTTCCTCCTAAAGTGACTTATGACATCAATTTGTCATATCGTTTATAATGAGTTTTACTAAATTCAGACCTCACGGTGACATAATCCTTTCTTCCAAGCTACAGTGTATAGCACGATGGACTGTTCATACCTCAGTTTGTGTGTCCGTTAATTATCAAGACGCACCTGATGCGCATCTAAGAAATTATTACCAAGACAAAGATATGGTCGCGCACACGAATATTTTGAAGTTAGGCCAGTCGCGTTGCGTGGGTGGATGTAAAGGTCGGGCCAGGCCAAGGGCAGCGGAGCGTCCAGTGTGACGCTAAAGCACACGTGTCGGAAACGGTGCGGAGACTTTTTTCCTCCGTCTAAAAATCGCAACCAGGGGGGTGGGAGGGTGCAAACAGAGACTTTTTCCCATATCATGCTGTATTGATGATCGGGGGCTGGGAGGGTTGGGGGAGTGGTAAAAACTAAAGGAGAAGTGGTAAAAACCAAGTTTTTCTAGAAAAAATTTCTATCACATCATCCACTAAAACCTAAAAGTTTGGCCACTACAACTTAAATGTCGGGCCACGCAGGTCAGTGAAACATAAAGGTTAGCCATGCCGACCTTTTAACCAGTTTAGCCTATTTAACACAACACTACAGGCCATATCGAGAACATAAAGGTTTGGCCAAGTCCTTGGTTAACATGACGCGACGCCACTGAGTTGAAGCCAATGGCTGAAGTTGAAGCTAATGGCTGAAGTTGAAGCTAATGGCTGAAGTTGAAGCCAATGGCTGAAGTTGAAGCTAATGGCTAAAGTTGAAGCCAATGGCTGAAGTTGAAGCTAATTTCTTTAAATAGCCTAATACACGATGCTATTTTTGCATGATTGACAGATTTTGGAAAAATTTGCACCGGTGAACGTTCCTAAAAATGAAGAAAAATATATTCGTTAAAACGTTGTTTTCAAAAATATTTACTTTAAATGTGAAGTAGGCTAAAAGTAGTTCTGTTCTCTTAAAAGCGCGCCATTCGTCTATTCAGTGGGTGATGGTAGTAATTAGGCTGTTTCTCCTCGGTTAGGCCTACAGTTACACTCAACGCCGTGAGAATCCTTCAGATTTCTTCAAGTCACTTTTTTTACCTGTTCTCAGCATTCTGACGATAATTGTCAGGCTATTTTTGCTCAAGCGACAGCGAACCGCGAGTACAACAAGGGAATATTAGATATTAATTGACTCCGTAAGCTGACATGTATACCGCGTGGTCGGCGCTGCGTGGCTTGGATCATGTTGGATGCAGAAATCAATAGACGAATTGGCTTCTGGCAGATGCGACGTTTATAGCAGAGATTGTCTGGAATCAGTTCCGTGAAACTCGTATTTCCATACAATATTCTGATTCTTGAAAGGAAAAATACTCCGAGTAATAGTGAGCTCTCGTTGTAACTGACAATAACACACGAAGTCTAGAATTATAGTCCGCATGTAGGCTTGTCAGGCAGTGTGTAAAAGTTTTGGTTTTTCCACAAAACATATCACTTTCATCATTATCTCGCACTTAATGAACTAATGTGACAAAATCAAGATGACGTTGTTGTGCTGATCGGCCTAATATGGTCTAATATGGTCTAATATGGCCTAATATGGCCTAATATGGCCTAGTATGACCTAATATGGCCTAATATGGCCTAATATGGTCTAATATGGCCTAATGCATGACCTAAAAATGAGAGAAAATGTCTGATAACAAATCGAAAACCGGTGTGTTTATTAAGTTTTTCTTCAAAGTTTTTCACATATTTCTTGCGTAACGACGCCTTGTGGTATGCTCATGAAGCGATGGTAATTTTTTTGTATGGTACCGTGGTTCAAAGTGTTGATGGTCAGAGAACAAAATGGGCTCTTGCACTGACTGACTGCATCAACTGACTCTGATCTCGTTCGGTGAATATTGGCAAACAAAAAAGATTTAGGACGGGCTTAAATCTTCATATCCGCATTACAAAATTGAGTTTTTATTCACTGAATCGGTTGCAAACCTTTCTAAAACTTACTAGTAGCTTGCGTGCATAAGAACTTGTATTGCATTACTAGCTTTCTATTACTGACTAGAGCTGCATAATATCACTTCATTAATTTTGCTGAATATCTTTTATGTATTAGCATTCAATTTACTGAAGTGCTTGCACGCGCATAAGTTTTTCATTTTCTGAATGTCGGTGAATTTTTTATTTAATTTCAGAATTTCAATAACATACATGTTATATTATCACAGTAGATATCATCAAAATTCGCCTAAATGAAAGGTGAATCACTCAAGAGAATGATAACGCTACGATGTCATCGAAATCCGTCAATAAGACGATGCGTTTTTTAACATCAAGCAACGAATGCGTTTTAGCGGAAAAACGCACGAAAGCGCCTCAGAAAAGGCCGACGAAATCCGGGCAGCCGCGCACAGCGCGCCTTCCCTCGCAGTCCTCACGCAGCTCCACGGACGACGCGTCGCGCCACTCTGCGGCCGCGCTGAAGCTGCGTGACGTCACGCAGGCCAACGGAGCCGACCAGGCGCAGTCACCGGAAGCAATCCGACTCAGCGCCCTCAGGTGAGACCGTATGACGTCACGAGCGCGTCGAGGGGACTACCAGAGCTAGGTTTACCATCGTACAAGGACACGCGGATCCGGGGGGGGATGACAAAAAAATTAATTAAAGGTGTTCATTTCGCGAGCGCTTGGGTTATAAATTTGTTCAATGACATGAGATGATATTATCCCTGTAGGAAGCCAGCCTGCAGCCCATACATGACTGACGTACAAAAACGATATGAACTCATGGCATCAAAGCAATATAGATGAGCTTCTCAAAGTCATCAAACTGTTCTTGATCTGATTGATGCAGTCCAAGTTTCAGTGTTCAATCGAAAATGACAAGGCCTATTGATTAATTAACCCCTAGTCGGATATTTTTTGTGAAAATGCATTTTTCTAATTTGCGACTTTGCGACTTTGTGACTTTGAGACTTTGCATTAAGGTGTTTGAAGTGTACAAGATTTAACCCCAAGTCGGATATTTAAGTTAAAATGGAGTAGTAAGATGGCGCTATTTTAAAGACTTTTTTTGCAGTTTTTCTTTACTATTATGCAGCAAAACAATGAGGTATTAGGAGCATGATGAATTACAGAGTAACAAGCCTAGATCGCGCATGCATAAGTTCCTCTATGCTGCGGTATGAAGGGCCTATTATGCAAAACGGATTTCTCTAGAGCACTACCAAATTACAGGTCCCTGGCATCCAACCTCTCCACACCTGGCGGTCCTCTGCTATTCTCTTCATGTTTCCATACGGTATTCTTTTCAGTGGCCTAATTCATCTGTTATCTATATTTCCTTCGTCCCCTGGTTCTCTTGCCCTCCATTCTTCCCTCCAGTATTTCTCTCATCAATTTCTCTCCTTTGATTGCGTACCCAATCCATTCATTATTTCTCTGCACAATCACGTCCACAGGTGTTCTTTTTTCTCAAACTTTTGCAACCACCTATTCGTTTGTTCTGAACAAAAACGAAAGTAGCATTGAATTGTGATCATGACCCTGTCAATTTGTTGACGGTTGGTAGTTGATATTTTTCATGGAACAAGCTCCGATCCTTTTAACTTCATTTTTAATTAATTAAGGTTGCACTGAATGCTTGTAACTACGACGCTGCTATTGTTGTAGGCCTACATGTGTATGTTATTAACTTTCTTTTCTTTTTGCTTTGAGAGTTGTCATGTAATCCGTGATTTCGGATTCATTTTCTGATTTTATTCGTTTTAATAATGTCAGTCGTCTCTGAAACTGACGTACTTGACTGATCGGTTTACGGAGATCAAACGTTTTGCTGCCAAGCGTAGGTTTTGCAAAGTTTTTTTTAAGTTTGTGTGTGCGTAGCACTAAAACTATTATATAGGCGTTTACAGTCCGGTTCTGTGCGAGAGAGCCTGTGTGACCGTGTGACCGTGTGACCGTGTGACCGTGTGACCGTGTGACCGACGCGGAACTTGAACCCAGGTCTCCGGACCTTGTCTAGTTTTACCCTCCGTTTATAATAAATATAGACTCTGCTTTTGCAGATTAAAATACATTGTGAAGAAGCTGAAGGGAGACAACTGGCTGCGAGTAGATCTGATCAAAAGCATCGAACACTCCGCGAACATGCTCAACAAAATCTACAACGCGGAATCGCGGTAAGTTGCTCAACGAAACTGCAACAATGTAAACCTTTGGGATATGTTAAAACGATCAGATATCTCTGAATGACAGGTTCAAAGTCAAATACGCGCATACTGCATAACGTGTGTTATAACATCGTCATCATCATTTCCGTTGGCATCGATGGTTGCCTACATTCACGAGTTTCTTAATGAAAAGATTCATAACTCTACTTGTCTTTTAAATCACATTAGAAGAAGAATTCACCATCTATCTACTTGTCTTGTTTCTAACATGACTAAACTAAACTAACCGCCTTTTTGACATCTATTATGTATTGTTGATGTTCATGCTTTCACACAGGTTAGACGTTTTTGTGCCCTGGTGAAGACTGCTGGTGCTGGGTTTTTTCAGCTTTCCTGACGTCTACCAAATAACTATTATCAGGGTTGAAGGGCCTGTATCGCACGGCTTAATGGTTGCCGGCGTCTCGACTTGAACCCAGATCTCTGGACTCTTCGTCCGACATCTTAGTCTTAATATGAGAGGAAGAATTCACCATATCTCTGCTTGTCCTGTTGATAACATAAGAAGAAAAATTTACCATAACTCTAGGCCTAATTTTCTTGTTGATAACATAAGAAGAAATCTACTAAACTCCACTTGTCTTATTGAAATGAAAAGAAGAAAACACCATAACTCTATACCTCCTGCTGTCCAGCCGCATGATGAACGAGGAGGACGAGCTGCGCGAGATCACGGACCAGCAGGTGGTGCCCGGGGAGGTCAAGGACTGGCTGACGACCACCTTCACCCAGTCCATGACACGCATCAGCAGGCGCAGTCAGGACAGGTTCAAGTTCCGCAGCGTCGCGACCGCCATCCGTGCCGGCATCGTCGTCGACAGGTGGGCAGGGGAGAGGGGGGGGTTCTAAAAGTCTTAGTTGGGTGGTTGGGGTGATAATCATTAATTAAGGAAGTATTTATGATTATTAATTAATTGATACCTAGTCTTGGAGATTAGGTATCAAACAAACTCTGGCTTCACCTCCCTGGCATTAGTCGGGCCTAGATATGCTAGTGACGGGGCCCCGCAGACTCTGGACCGATGTCATAATCTCCTTAATTGGTTAAGTGTAGATTTAATCGCCTTGCCCTGAAGACTCATCAGTTTCCCAATGTACCTTCGTAGGGTCAGGGCACGTGAGGGCGTGTGTCCATGGTAGCAGACGTCCAACCTCTGCTAGCATGGAAAAATGGATGAGTGAACGGGAAATGATGAAGATGATGATGATGATGAATCTACTACTAATTATAGATTTGTGCCAATGCAGGATACATCGGCGGCTGTCGAGCGTTACGGGACTAAGAACTCCCGAACATGTGGCGCAGTTACTGCAAGATGTAAGCTGTATACTGTTTAATATAGTTTTAAAAATGTTTTAAAATAGCCTGCTAACGAAAGATGCGATCTGAAACGTGAAATCCAGCAGTTTGAAGACTAAAATTGAGAGGACTCAAGTGTGTGAAAAACTCATATTCTGATGGCATAGGCATAACTCTGTGGGTACTTTCTCTGGTCTGCCACATTTCCTTTTCTCTGTTATATTTCTTTGTGGTTGTTTTAATTATGAGTAAATTGTCAATGCAGAACATGGACTCTTGGACGTTTGACGTGTTCCAAGTGAACGACGCGGGTGAAGGTCATTCGTTGAAGCACATCGGCTATGAGCTGCTGCAGAAGTATGACATCATCACCAAGTTCAGGGTTCGTGCTTTCTTCGTTGTCTTGTTCAAGATGCTTAAGCTACATTTTCACTAGGAGACGTTGCAAGGATTTTGGACTTTAACTGCGTTTGAGAATTTCATTTGCCAAGTTGCCATGCTGTTGCAATTTGATAAGTGGGGCTGTGGTGTAGTGGTTACGGCGTCCGACAATGAGTCCAAAGGACCCGGGTATTCAGCCATAAAAACCCAGCTCCAGCAGTCCTCATCTGCGTGCCAACGCCTAAACCTGTGTGAAAACATGAACATTAACAGAATTAACAGATAGATGATAAAAACGCGGTTAGCTAAATAGTTGGTTATGATTTGATTTAGTGTAATCAGCTGAAACTTAAATCTTTATCATATGTGTGACGCATAACAATTCAGGCTAGAAGTCGAAACGAAAATCTTTCAAACCGCTTGTATTCTACTGTACGCTATGCATTCTGCAGTGCTTATTCAGGGCCAGATTTCTCTAGCTGGAGGCCCCTGCGCAGTGCAGTAGTGGAGGCCCCTTTTTGTCTTGGAAGCGGACAAAACTTTTTTAGGCCATTCGTAATAGCTCTTGTTCATCTGTGACGTCACTTTTGGAACTGCACATTTTTAGATATGCAGTAAATGCATATATGCATTTATTGTAATGGCTTATTATCATCAGAATCTTTTTCCTGACAGGTAGTGGCCCCTTAATTGATGGAGGCACCTGTGTAGTGACACACCCTGATCATGCCAAAATCCAACCCTGATGATTATCATTTAATTAAAATCATTAGCGACTGAATAAATTGACCATTCATGAATTGATTTGTTCGTACTATTCATATTAAAATTAATGAGTGCTAAAGATGAGTGCTGCCGACAGGGATGTGGATGGAGCTGGTGCAAAGAAATATTGATTTTTGCAGACATTTATTAATCCACGCAGCTGACCATTGACTATGAAATGGTCATTGTAGCTCATCGATTATCACCTAATAAGTGCCTACTTATCCAATATTTACTAGCATCTTGTACTCTTAAGACGTTTGTTGTGAAGAATTTAAAGTTAGCCATGGTTTTTTAATTTATGGTAATAGTGGTTCATTGGCACGTATGATGTTGTTGATTTAAAAAAAATTCAGTTGAATTTGAAGAGGCATAATTTTATTAAGTCATTTGGTTTTAAAATTTGTTCAAATAAGAATGCAATAAGTCTGCGTCTAGTTGACCATTGGACGTCCTATATTCTTGCTTGAACAAATTTGATTATTAGTTATGGTGAAAGAAAATTGAAGATTTGCTATGTTATACACAAGCCATTGTTAGTCATTATTTCTGTTTCTATTTAGATTTTGTTTAGTTAAGTTCATCAACAACCTCTGTGTAAAACTCAAATGCAAATTACTATATCCTATACCTATTTTTCATCCTTTAATCCACTTATAAAATATATTATATAAATTGCAAAACCAAGTTCTCAAAATCTGCGAGCAAGTTTTTTACTGAAAATCTAACGTAAGGCTATGAGCAAAATATTCATATAAATATGCCTTGTACATGTGATTTTAATTTCTTACGATGTTTTCAATTTAATTTAATGTATATTTCTTGCGTGTGAATTTCTTATTTCGTCGTTGTGTTCACGATGGCGGCTCGGGGCGCCAAAAACAACTTTAAACACTTCCATATCGGCTATTTGTATTATTCAGATGAGTTCGATGACGCTGGACAACTTCTTGGGTCGCCTCGAACAGGGCTACAGCAAGTTCTCCAACCCCTACCACTGCCTCATTCACGCCGCTGACGTCACGCAGACCCTCAGCGTCATCATCAACGACAACCAACTCAACGTAAATAACAACTCAATTGATTGTGATACATGTATACTGCGTTCGTGGCGAATATAGATCTTATAGAAAACACTATGCCTATTGGGTGTGGGAACATATATCCTATTAACCCCTAGTCGGATATTTTAGTCGGAAAGGAACTTAGCGACTTTGCGACCTGGCCACTGCGACTTTGTGACTTTATTTGACTTTGCTTAGCAAGATTTAACCCCTAGTCAGATATTTGAGTTAAAATGCATTCGCAAGATGGAGTATTTTGAAGCCTTCTTCATCATTTTTTTTCATTATAATTCAGCAAAACCAAGGAGGTGCTATGTGCGAATGCAGCTGGATTTTGGATTAGGCGTGAGGACAGCGCTTTCACGTTTTCCCACTCAATCCAGCCCCCGGTGCTAACACGCTATGTCCTCATATGTTTGTCAGCACTGGCTCTCAGAGACGGAGGTGTTTGCAGTCCTGGTGGCCGCCATGATCCACGACTTCGAGCACACCGGTACCACCAACCTCTTCCACATCAACACCAGGTACTAGTTAAAGTGGGGCGGGCCCGCCGGGGCCAGACCCCCCGTCTCAAATATGAGACCCGGGACCTCGCATTTGGGACCCGCCACCTTTAGTGTGAGACCCTGCGTGATTTAGCTAGGCAGCAGAATGATCATTTGCTTGGTGCGTATAAGCGATACGTAGGTGCGATATCGTAGGCCCTATCTGGGCAGTATTATTATGTATGCACTTGCAATCATGTGCTTTTTGGATCTGAGTGTGTCGGCTTGATGTTTCGCAACTTTCATATTTAGATTTCTCGCGGTATCACCTTTATTTTATTTTATTTTCTTATTGATTGCTACCATTGATTTAGTGAAATAAAGTTGACATAAGCTGTGTTGTACAATTAACCACTACACCACAGCGAGGCTCTGTGGTGTAGTGGTTAAGGTGTCAGAATTCGAGTCCAGAGGATCAGGGCTCAAGTCCCCGCGCTGGCAACTATGAAGCCATGCGTTACAGGCCCGTCAGCAAAGCTGTTAAACACACAAGTGTCGCTAGCTGCTAACTTTGTGCCAGATAATTATATATTTGGTTTGCGTCGGGAAGGGCATCCGGCCATAAAAAACCAGCTCCAGCAGTCCTGATCAGAGCGGGCGAAAACATGTAAACCTGTGTGAAAACATAGACATTAACAGATTACACGATAAAAAGGAGGTTAGATAGTCCGTTAGTTGTGTTGTACAATTTGAGTAATGTTGCAGTGTTATCATTACCTTTCAAGCAGTTGGAAAATTCTCGGTGTGCAATGCTGCCGCTAGGTCCGAGATGGCGCTGCTGTACAACGACAAGGCCGTGTTGGAGAACCACCACGTCAGCTCCGTGTTCAGATTCATGCGGGAGGGCAACAACAACATCCTCTCGAACCTCACCACTGAGGAACACAAGTGCGTATATTAAGTATTAATTACCATTGGATCAAAATGGAATATCCCTAGATTCTGGGTATCTTGGCCAAAAACATCCCTAGATTGCAGTTTTTGACAAAAATTTAGTATCTCTGCTGACGTTAAGGGAAACCAGAAATTATACGGAAGGGCTTAAGACATGAGGATGCGACGGATGGGACAAAGTGGCGGGCGGGTGTCTATGGGTTAAATGGCCTATCTCTGCATAAGTGGGGAATGCGACTACAAAATGTGTATATGTGTGTGACGCTCTTGTAATAGAATGCACCATTCAATAGCAAATATCTCATATATCTGGGGATTGCGTTAAACATTAGATCCCGCCATCACTGAAATTCTTTAAAAAAATTAACATTCCCCCGGGATTGCGGCCGGGTCAGTGTTAGTAAATAAATAAGTATTGTTTATTTGGCAGATACTTCAGAACCCTTGTGATTGAGATCGTGCTGTGCACCGACATGTCCTTTCACTTCCAGCAACTCAAGAACATGAAGGCGATTCTAGCCAACCCCGGCGAACAGTGCGTTACAAACAACTAGCGGCTAGGCTGGGTCAAATAGATTAAGGGTGGATTCTATAGACGTACCTTTGCGCCCGGTTAAGCAAAGTTCTGGCTAAGCAACGGAATTTAGTGGCAGCCCTTTACTGCCATTCGAAAAAACGCGCAATATGTTTAGAAAAATTTTTTTATAAAAAAATTTCTGCACACAAAATGTCCTTAATTTGAATTCAGTGACAACATAAATTATTTTGCTTGAAATCTATGACGTCATGATACTTTAACGACGTCCTATATTATTTTAAATGGACTAAACAAAAAGCTACTTTGAATAGCGGTGATGGGCTGCTGTTAAATTGTCTCTTAAGCTAAGGTAAAGGTAAAGGTGGGAACAAAAGGAACGACTATAGAATCCACTCCTAGTTTTATAATAACCTTTGGAAAAATTGTAACGTTGACATTTATTTGTGAAATTTTCTCTTGTTACAAATTTCATGATGTTAAATGAACGTAGTAACTTCTCTTAGCCTCATTGTAACCTCTATCTTAACTAATCTATAATCTATCCGCACCTACGATTCAAGCAAATGATATTTTTTCCATCTCCTTTCGCATGACATATATTTGGTGCGTTACAAGTGCAATGTACACACATCCTCAATCGTAAGGGCACAGGGTGGCATAAGATTAAATATAAACGCTGTGTTATTTTGTTTACTGATGGGACTGATTTTAATTTTAAAATTGTTTGACCTGTCTTTTAATTTTGAGCAAAGAAAAAAATCATGCGATGTATTTATTGATTTCAATCAGCATAACAAGAATTTGTGTAACTAACTTAAAATTATAGTATATCTAGCCTTTTATGGGAATTGGCCTTTAAGGGGCCTTTTATCACGAAGAGGACCGGGAGGGAACTTATCGGGAAGATAGTCGACGTGCTCGAGAAGGAATAGTATGCAGAGATAAAGAGAAGAGCCGAGGATCGGCTAGGATGAAAGATTTTGTCACCAAAGATCTGCCATTTGGCAGAGCACTGAAGAAGAAGCCTTTTAGAGTTAATATGCAATGAAGCGGATTGAAATAAAATTGGCATCACTGTATTTGTGCTAGGGTGGACAAAACGAAAGCTCTATCGCTGATAGTCCACTGCGCTGACATTAGTCATCCAACCAAGTCCTGGCATCTGCACAAGCGCTGGACCTACTTGCTTGTCGATGAATTCTTTAAACAGGTACGAGGTGGCCCAAAAAGTGCGCCTGCTATAGGCTTAAAATTGGTTGGGCCTCCCTGAATTTTAATGCTGATGCAAAATTCGATCAAGTTTTGAGTCTCGTATGTGGCTTAATTTTAAGTTGCCTTAAATTTTAATGCCATTGTACGTAGGCTTCTTATTTAATTACTGGTTGAAAGTAAATACTTTATTATCAGTTTCATCTTCGGTTCACGTAATTGAATTGATAGATGTAACTCAATTGCAACGTTTTTAAGCGGTTACTGTCTGACCCATTTGATTGGCATGTCATTAACTTTCGCTAATTTTTGTCTCTGAGTCCATGAATCCATGAAGACATGTGTAGAACGCTCAATAAAACAAAACACATACCGTATGTTTTTATCAAATATTAATTGTGATCACTGGCTTTAACTCAATTAAATTTTTTCATACATCTGGTTTGCATTGTTCATAGGGTGACACGGAGAAATTGTTAGGACTCCCTGTCTCGCCCCTATGTGACCGTGAGACCACCGTCATTCCTCAGTCCCAGATCGGTAATACAAACTATCTGAAGAAATGTTTGATAAATCGCTTCCCTTGTCGTGCTATCAGTTTGATTGAGTATCCTCTGAGTATCCTCTTTAATCTGTATCTATTTCAATGCTAAAAATTATTGAAGAAAATTCGATATTTTCATAAAAATTACCATAAATATATTATGCCAATGCAAATAATTACAAGTGACGCTGCAAATAAGATTTTTTTTTTTAATGCGGCTAAATTGTGAAATTGCTGAAAAAAGGCAGCAAGTTACGAAATGTTTGATAATCTGCTAAAGTTGTGGTACAGGAATTCACAAAAAACGAGAAAATGCAATCGTTTTTTTCTGCAGTCTCTATCAATACTGTGTACTGTGCAGGATTCATCGACTTCATAGTGGATCCAAGCTTCCAGGTGCTTGGAGACATGCTCCAGAGGATAACTCAAACTGCGCAGCTCCTCCAGTCACCACCACAGCCGGAAAAACCTGATTCCGAGAAACCCCTGGCGGTGAAGCCGCGGCGGAAAAAGAACTCAAAACAAGAGTCTCGGAGCAGCGTAGGAAGTCGTTCATCATCTCGTTCTTCTTCTTCTTCTTCAACGGAAGTGTTCGATGGTAATTTGTATGGAATGATTCTATTTTATGGTGAATTATAAAAATCATGAATTGTAGAATTTGCATTCATTAATATCATCATTATTTTTATTCTAGAACTATATTTAGCCAAAATAGTCAAGTACGTTTTGTTTTTTTAATTGTTCTCCGTAGATCTTTCGCTTGTGTTTTAAAGCATGGTTCTAAGTTTCAACCACAGAGATTTAATTGTAAAAATATTTGTATTAATAATATATATAATATTTGTATTAATAATGTATTTAATTGTAAAAATGTTCCTAAATTGCTGTGATGCCTTTCTTCTTACCGGATTTTTGATAAATTAAATTTTTGAAGAGTTTACTGTCTGTATTTTGTATTGTATATGTTTATTACTATTAGTCATCTAGAATTTTGCATTGTATCCAACAGAGGTTATAAAGCCGGTGGAAATAAAAAGACCTTGGGATACGTTTCTCACTCAGAACAAGGCTCAGTGGAAAAAGACGTCCGAGGAAGGTTTGTAGACTTAAAAACCTACATCTTTTGTATGTAGGACACAGTACTCCAGGTAGACCAACATGCTATAATTTTACTCTTTACCTCTATTCATAGCTATTTTAATATATATATTTCACGCCAAACTGTAGAACATGATACAATTTGATATCACAAAACATGAAAAACGCAGGCTAGATTCGTATGCAATGATCGCGCAAAAATATTATGATTTGCATTATTTCTTTAATCTGTGTTCACAGAGACAAGAGCAAAGGAGGAGCGAGAGAAGTTGGAGACGGAGAAAGAGGAGTCCGTTGTAAAGGAAGCAGCTCCGAGCGAGGCAGCGCCGAATACAGTCGCTGCAACAGTTGAAAATACAAATGCTGAGTCTGGTAGGTTGTATTGTAGTACGCATATTATGATTTACATTATTTATAATTTTCTATCATTTTTTTACTACAACGTTTATAGCATTATGAAATGATACTAAAAATAAATTGGAGCGGGGCTTTGAATATTGATCTTACTCTGTCATGTATTTGTAATGTACCGATTTTTATGTTAGAAGCTCGACGTATGGTTCTGTTGAGTCTTCACTTGATGCATGACTCTAATGATATAGACTATAAACGCATAGCCTATAGTGTTGGTCAATGAGCTGATTGGCTCAGACTTTTATCAAACTATAACGAACGCAGGCTATCTGAAGGCCTTTCCTGGATGCTTAAAGAGGGCACTTTAAAGCATGCATCACACACCGGTATAATTGACAGATATTCATGTGTCTTGAAGTACTTGAACTGTAACGTTACAAAATTCAAAGCATAAAATGACATTTGTACGGATAGATGATATTATTGTTTTGAATTTATTCAAGAATGCGATAATTAAAGAAAATTAATTAACAGTGTCTCCATAAAGCTAATAATTTTAATTAAGTCAAATACTCTTAAGATGCATTCAATAATTGTATTTAACTAGTGTAGAGGTTCGTGCTAATACTTACAGAGGAAAACAATGCAACTGAAAATCAAACGATCGAGAGCGCAAATACCGTCAGCCAATCAGAAGAAAGCATCAACAACAAGCCACAAGCGCCAGCTACTGGCTCGGACTCAATCATGATTGAGGTCAAATCGAGGAACTGGGAGTCAATAGAGGATCGTTCCAGCAAACTAGGCAATACCACAACAGAAAATCCAACAGGAAAGTCTTCTTCTGTCCCCAATGGAGAGACAAAACTTACAGAGAAAGTCGTGCCTAAGAAAAATAACGTGAAAGTTATTGAAAAAGTGCTGCCTGTCGACAGCGCGCTCGCCGAGCGGGCCAACTTTCTACCCGTAGACAATAATAAAACCCAATCGAGGAAGAAAGTTCCCTTTGCAAACAAGGAAATCGTTCAGGTTCGGGAGAATGCTGCGAATAGCAACGTGATTCAAGTGCGGGAAAAAGTGCTCTCGGTTGATGGCAGCGCGGTTCAGGGCCGAGAAAAAGTGCTGGCGCTAGACGGCAGTGTTGTTCAGGGCCGGGATAAAGTGCTGGCGGCAGGCAGCGGTGGCGAGGACGACGGCGATTGGTCGGAGGAGGTACTGGAGTTCAGCAGCGAAGAGAACGAGGAACAAGCTCAGTGAATTTGACCTTCGTTGCCTTGACCTTCGGGTAATCATTGTCAAAGTCCAATAGCTAGTCAGGTGAATACTATAAGTTTAATAACATTGACTGTGCAGCATTTGCTCATGACTCGTTTCTTTGTCACTACTTTATTGGATGACAGCAATGTGTGCATCTGCGCATTTAAATCTTGCATAACATACATAACTTGACATAATCTTGCCGACTGTTAGGATGTCAAGCCCAAACTTTTGATCCAGATACAAACCTTCATAGATCTGTTTGACGATAAAGAGAAAATTAGCCACATTCATTCTTCTTGATTTTTTCATACCTGCTTAAACCTTTCATCGTAAAACTATTAGACAACCAGTCAAATAAAAAAATAATAATTATCATTTCAAATTCGTGCCCCTCTCCCTGAGATCAATCAGTGCTTGGATATATGACTGACAAGACCAATTTCCATGTTGGAATTTATTTAACAATTTTTCTACTGTGTGAATTTGCTTCGATATAGATGTAGATGCGTGTTTAACGTACCATTTAGACAGATTTGAGACATAGATGAAGTCATTTTACTGAAAATAGTCCTCTCCAACCAGAATTTTTTTTGTGGGTGCATGGCACTACCAAGAAAGCGCGTCAGTAAGTACGTCAGTAAGTACGTCAGTAAGTACGTCAGTAAGTACGTCAGTAAGTACGTCAGTAAGTACGTCA
>JAQIWG010002299.1:0-20814 GCA_034695025.1 Chamaedrilus cognettii | reverse complement strand
ATCTCGCGGTGCGCGAGATATCGCGGACCGCGAGATCTCGCGGCCAAAAGCCGCGCGTGGACATTAAGCTTAATGTTCGCGAACCAAAAATTTTGTAGATCAGGACTCAATAAACCGACGAGTGGTAGCATTGATTTGACGATCAGTTCAAGCGCGGCTCCATTTGTTCTAGGAACCAATTGACGTAGGCGTACCTACACTCCGCTACGGAGTGTAGGGAGCTGCTCGAAATGGTGAGACTATAAAAAATGTTGCGAATAGGCCTAAACACATCACGAACCACGTCACTTAGCATCAGTGTTGTATAATTTGATCCGTGGGATGGAGATAATAAAAACAGTTTGGTAACGACATAAAGCTGCGCAGTAGAGATCGAGCAGACTCGAGCAGACTCAACAGTTATGCGTAATCCCTCGGACGATTTGAAGACAATATAAAAACTGTCAATAAAATTAACGAAACAGCTAATCAAAATTGAAATTGATTCTCAAAACTGCTAATCAATTTTCTGGGCTTAAATACAGGCCTGAATATGGATGCATGGACTATTGTCATCCCTTCTCATTTTTACTATTAATAGATGAAATGAGCACAGACCTGCATGAGAAGCATGCCGACGATGAATGCGCTTCCCTGACAGTACCCCACCTCGCGGTCATACAGCGAGTAGGCCTGCAAGTGTACACACACTCGTGTAGACTAAATGACAATGCCATGGCAATTTTGGATTTAAATCTGTCCAGAACCGTTAAAATTACAGTCGAAAAGAAACTTTCCTGAAAATCAACAACTGCAATTAGACAACTGAAACATCATATCTTCATTGAATACAAAATTTGACATTTTTATTAAATTGAGTTCAACGATTTAAGAGATCATTCTTAAATTAAAGTACAGTGCTAAATCAATTTTTCTCAATAAATCATATGAATTC
Source organism: Chamaedrilus cognettii (assembly GCA_034695025.1). Lineage (NCBI taxonomy): Eukaryota > Metazoa > Annelida > Clitellata > Enchytraeida > Enchytraeidae > Chamaedrilus > Chamaedrilus cognettii. Next base: position 19,880 of record JAQIWG010002299.1, on the reverse strand, counting down.
CTAAATTGTCTTAACATGTAACTTAAAAAATTCAAATTAAGAAATCTAACTTGCGCAAAGGTTACAAGTTCTAAACAGTTGTACATTTGCCAAGATGTCACAGGAAATGCTGGATATTCCACGCTGTTAGAACACGCCCACTCCCACTCTCATCATGCAAGCCACTCAATTCTCAATGAATCAATTTCAATAATCAACATATAATCAATCTCCAAGAATCAATTCTCCCGTGCTTCATAACGTATTATAATTTAAACAAATATTCTATTTATTTATTTTTTACATTTGGTGGCGTCAGGCCAAATGATTTGATTGGCAGCTGCGTGAGGACCAATCGCAGACCTTCATGACGTTGAAGAGACTCTCCTGTCCCACACCGTCCTTGATCCGGAACAGTTCGTGCTGTGGGTATGTGCGCGTGATGTCACGACTGATCGTCTTCTCAAAGGGCGACGTCAGCTTGAGAAGCTCTGGGTAGCGAGCCCTGTCGGGGCTCTCCCTCGCCCCGCACAACAGCTGCCAGGCTATGCCCCTGAGGGGGCCCGGGATGCCACGATGAACCACCTCCTGCTTACATTTTAGACAGTATCATCTTTAATTGTTTTCTTTCTCTCGCTTTCCGCACCGCTACACCGTAGGACTTAATTTACGTCGTTATAAAAGCAAAAAATTCAAAAGGAAGTGACCTCGTTCACAAAAAAAATTACAATTGTTTAGGCAACACCCCGTCTATTACACGCCTAACCTGGTTAACAATCATGCATGCCCCAATTAAACAAAATTTGCTCAAAATAAAATATTGCACTATTTAAAACACGCATGCATTTGAACGTTCATGCAGAACATCAACAAAAATATACAAAACCACCGATCACAAAAAATTATCATACTATGAACAAATATATCGTGAACGGACATAAATGCACCACATAAAATCTGTAAATGACATTGTGTCTCAAAGCATAAATTTACCGCAATGTACGACGACTTTTTCTTGCTGATGATGTCCCAGTCAGTGATGATGTTGCTCCACAGAGCCCACAGACTTTCCTCATCACACCCTAGACAAACAGAACCTTACGAGTAGTGAACAGTGTATGCCGTAATGACGTTACGGGTAATTACGGTAATTGCGTAACAGTAATGACGTTACGGTAATGCCTTTTGATGCTCAAACAGTGGACCAAAAATAGATTTTTATTTTTTGACTAAAACTATAATTTTCTATTTTTTTTGGTCTACTTTTGGAGCATTAATTTCTCCCAAAATGTAAAATTTATTATATTTTTACCTGTTTGATGTTTCGCTGCCGATTTACGGTGCTGCTCTTTAATAACCCTTAATGAAGAATTTCTCGAAGATTTGTGATGCCTAGGGAAGCACTCACATCCATAACCTTTACCAGTTTACCTCTCCTCTATATGCCAAAATGCCGTAATTACATTACTGTAATTACGACACTACAGTTAAGCATATATATACAAAATGTTACAACTCGTGACTCTACTTCATGAACTCCCGTCATTGCTCATACTCATGCAGAACATAATGATCTCAAAAATCTTGTAGCACACTTGTCACATAATATAGCATCTTATGCTAAAAGTAAAAGCGTCTTAGGGCCAGTCTTAACATTGTTCAGGCAGTTATATGCCTATTTATCATTTGAGCCAGTAAAATTTAATACAGATTTAGTGACATTTACAGCAGTTGCAATGTGAAGGGCGGAAGTATGATGAATGGTATTTTGAACCAAAATGCATAAACTGAAGCAACAATATTTAGGCAATCCAAACGTTAATTCAAAGCACCCTTCAAAGAATTATAAAACAATCACACACACACACGCACACGCACACGCACACGCACACACACACACACACAAGTTTTGCGGCCACATTCCTCGCTTACAAAGTGGTAGGCCATTTGCAGCCATGGGCACCCGCCCTCCACTTTATCCTATCCGTCCCATACTCACATTTTAATCCGTTAGCTTTCAATTAGCTTTTCATTATAGAACAATCACTAGCAATCATATATATTAAATTAAACTAAGTCTATTCATCAAACCTTCTTACATTTGAATTTTAATATAATGTATGCTAAAAAAATCTCTTTTCTGTTTTGGGTAATTGTGGCGGTACATATTACTCAAATCAAAAAGCCAAAGCCAGCTATAACCACTACCAGCGCCGTCGGAGTCGAGATGAAGACTGCTCGCATTGCTGACAGCCGAACCACTCGACTTTATGCTCGATAGAGAACTTTGTCGGGAATGACCCCCTCCCCCACCCCCATCGCCCCTGCCCCTGTTGTGATCGCTCCCCGCCCTCCCCCCTCCACTCGTCAGAGGTGGAAGGTCAAGGTGCACTTTAGGGTCGGCGAGAGATTGCAGTGCCCTACAGTCTGCCTCCAGTTGTCTGAAGACGAAAGAAATATAAATAAAAATCCGAATTTACATGGCAACAAAGGAAAAAACATTTGCACGCGCAAACGAGTCTAATTTTGACAATTAAAATCATTAGCTCACGAAATTGGCAATCCCAGTTGAAATAGACTGAAAGAAATCAATTATAGCTTCGTAAAACGACCCAGATCAGATAAACATCTAAGCTCTTTCTCCAAAGCAGCAAAAACCAGTAATAGAGCTTCATGACAGGCCTTGTAGTAGACATCCTGATACCTTAATCATCAGACTAGAGTTAAATTAAACAATCCTATCCACTATGCTAAAGCGCATCATCAAAAAATTTGCATTTAAACAGCGCATTGATAATTAGCAAATTCAAAAGTTGGTCAGTAAACGGAGCAGCCATGACCTATTGGCCTGGTCGAGCTTGGCTAGCAGCAGAAGTTCCTCCGACGATGTATCAAGCGAAGGCAACTTCTCTAAATCTGGCTTGCCTTCGGACAGAATATCCCGCTGCTGTAGCCGTAGGAGATCGGGGGGGCGATCAGCCCCCTCACCCTCCCCACCATCCTCCTCCAAAATAATCCCCTGTTGCTGCATCGAGCAGCCACACTTCGGCAGACTTTATGAGATCAGATGATCTGAGATGAAAAAGAAACATTCATTCATTGAAGTATAATCAAATAAAACCGTAACTAATGCTAAATTTCAATATCAGAAATTTGTATACAAGAACTAAGCCAACAACAATTAAATTAACAATTAAGAACAACAATGAATCTTCAATGGACTGAAATGCAACCCATGAAGAACGAGTTCCTATGGTGTGATCCAAGCTCTAGCAGCACTTACAGAAAAATCATCTATTGTGCTTCAATTGCATTGGCGCAGCCATACAGCCCACTAATTCAAATCACCTGCTTAAAGTTATTATCGACAGTGATTCATGACGTGACGAGTTTAGCTTGCGACTGTGAGCTTATGTTTTTCAAACTTCGTCATCTGAATTTTACCATCCGATGCTCGTTATCATTGATTGAAGCCTCAAAAATCTTACTCAGCTCATTTGTTCTCTTGCGCCTGGACTACTGTAATATTCTTCTCGCTGGCATTACAATTTGTCAGTCCGACCAATTGCCGAGCATCGTCAAGCAAGACCCAATTTTATATTATGGCAGCTCCGCTCGAATCATTTATGAATAAAACGAGGCACGACAAAAAAAAAAGGCCAAACCTACTGAACAATGGTTCCCTAATAATGATGGAGATGAAGCGGTCCTGACTCCATTTTTTAACGTTTGTCAGCTCCGGCTTACTTTTAAATGTTCGATTACGAAATTGCTGGCGTTTTCAGATTTTAATATTAATAGCTTCCATCGACCTCCCTTATGCGCCTATAATTTATCGTCTACGTGATCAGAATCTTTTTAAACAAATTGTCAATGCAATAAACCATATTAAAAATTGCTATAGAACATAATAACGATTACCAAAATGATGTTAATAATGTGTACGCCTACACATACTATACTCCAGCGCACAACACAACACACAACACTTACTATACACCAGCTCGATTCAAAACATTTTTGTCAATGTAATGCATATTGATTGTTAAAAGCTTTCGATTGCTTTTTAGTTATACTTAATACTTAAACTTTAGGCCTACTTCCAAGGGACAAAAAAACCATTACAATGCAGTTCATCGATAGACCCATCCAAACCAGATTAAAAGCGAATTAAGTAAAAATTGTGACAACATGCCCCTCCCTCCCCTACTGCGTAGAAGCAATCAATCAGCTGATTCACAGAAACAATTTATATTTTCATAAAGAACCCTTTCACTACACCTTGTTTAACCAGGCCCATAATCAATATGACCAAAGAGGTGTGGCTAAAGCTTTAAGCCAAACAAATGATAGAAGATTGGTTTAATACGGGCACGATATTTAAATCAAATAAATGACATAATTACCATAGTTTCCTCAATCTTATAATATCGCTCAATTTTCGTGCCTTAACTGCGGCTGTAGGCTGTAATGCCTTCTGCACATATTAAGAAGCTTTTAAGGGGGGGGGAATGCCAATTGCCCCCCACATTTTTCTTCAGGAAACATAGTCAAATTTTTCTGGGAACCCTCATTGCCCCCTATAATTTTTCTTGGGGGTAAATTAAATATACAATAATAATAATAATAGTAACAGATTGACCCCACCTAGTGAGTCTCTGTGGTGTAGCGGTATTGTAGCCGCCCATCACTTAGGCGACTCGGGATGCGTATCATTACACCCAAATACCAGCAAAGCCAAAGCCTACGCAGGCTATGGCAGACGCAGGCTATGGATACTAGCAGTGAAAGTAGGCTTAGTAGCGACGCAATATAAAGTTTCCCTAGTGTTGTCTCATGCTTCAAATGTGCAATACAACGGCTATTATAGCAGAAGAACTATTAATCGTAATACACATTCCCATTAAATTGGAGAGATTGTTAGATATTGTGGGCAATGCTAGGAGGTAGGCTAGCGTAGGCTTTGGCCTTGCTGGTATTTGGGTATGGCGATACGCACCCGGGATCGATTCCCGACCGGGGTTGCTGATTTGAGATTCATTTCTCGGACTTGCCAGAGGCCAACAGTCCATCATCCCTCCGGGGTCGGTGAATGGGTAGTTGGTACTTTCAACGAGACAATCAAGATAACATACAACGACAATATTGTCACACAAATCGACACTACTGACTGGTGGCTGAGCACCTAGTTGTGAGGGCTGCCAATTGGGAAGGGAGGGGAACAAGAAAGAAGAAGAAAAAAAACCGCACGATCTAGGCCTACATGTGTACAGAATATGATTTTGTACAGCGATAAATTGGTAATTTTTTTAGTTATAATTTTAGTTATAATATATATTATTTATCAAAATTGCAATTAACGACGTCAATTGACCAGCCTAACTGAAAATCTTGAATAATTTGCACCTAATAAAATCTATTACAGAATCCTGGCTTGTATTTTCGTTCGAACTACAGGAATTTTATTTGAAGTTTGTTGGCACAATGAATGTTTACATGCATTATGTTTGTAATTTGATGTCTAATGATGATATAGTGATGATGAGATGATTGAGATTGTTGATTTGATAATTTGACCTATTTATATTATGATTATTGAAGTGTCAACACAGTACTGTATTGATATGAAATACCGTCATTAATATTAATAGCGTATCAAATTTTTTGGTGTCGTAAAGAATGTTCAACATTCATGAATAACGGTCTATACTACTATTTAATCAACTTTTAGACTACCCCAATATGATTTTTTGCTTTGAAAATTACCAACAAAACAGTACATTAAAATTTTGTCGATCAGATTAAGATTTATTACTGACTTCATATATTTAGCAAGATGCCTATGAATCTGTATTTACAAAAGCTGTACTTGCATTCTTTTAGAAGCAGCTACGGTAATGATGTCAGATCGCCATTCACACCTAGTACGAGGGGTCACTGAAGAAGAGAGCATGTTGTCAACTCGAGAAGTGATCGTCGGCTCGCGAGTTGAGAGCGACGGATACTATGCCACGATTCGCTACATTGGCAATGTCGCATCAACCAATGGTTACAATTTGTTACATGAGCTTTTAATTTTGTATGTGTATGAAAATGGAATGTAATTTTCTACACTTTGGATTCACTGCAAATGTTCTGTTAGAATGCTGCTCGGATATGCTTTTATCCATTTCAAGCTCAAGATTTCAGTTTCAAAATGTTGGGCTATGAAGTATCTTATCGATGTAGGCCTACCTGCCTATTGTTGAAACCTGTGTTTGTCCATATTTGTTATGATGATCTTCTAATTAAACGAAGAACAAATCGAGCTAGCTGAGAGAAGTCGTTTTCATACTCTTCTAATTTTAATGTATCTGGTTTGCCAAAGTTAGTAGTTTTAGATTAACCTGCCTCATTGGCCGGGATTCATATACTCTAGCCATTTAGGATCAAAATTTAAACTGCAAAATCAGAAGCATTGCTATTTGACTAACTCTTACTACATTGTCTCTAGGCCTATCACATTCTGTCACTGTTCTATCCTGCTAGAACGCCCTCATGTCACAGGGCTGTGGTACGGCGTGGAGTGGGACGACCCCACGCGAGGCAAACACGACGGCTCCCTTGAGGACGTGCGCTACTTCCAGACCCGGTCGGACCGCGCCGGGTCCTTCCTCCGACCCAAGAAGTGCCGCGCGGGGGTCGGCTTTATGCGCGCGGTGCTGGAGCGGTACGGCCGTGGAGGGGGCGACGAGGCCGACATGTATGTGGCTGGGGGGAACAAGCAGACGGCTGTCGTGCTCATCGGAGCTGATAAGGTAAGACTTGTCAAAATCATCTTGTGATATTTTAGGGTGTACCGTTGGCTTTAAAATTGGAATGGAAGTCTGATGCTACTTATACTGCCTAAGCTGTGTGTGTCCTGTACACAGATGTGCTAGCTTCTGCATTTGAAGCCTATGCCCGTCTTTGATATTGCATGCATGCACTCTAATTAGTGATGCGAGACGAAACTTTTGGACGAGAAAGTTTAGGCAAAACGAAAGTTTTGCCCCTGTTAATTTTTGATCTTTTGTGTACATTACAATAATAACTCTAGCATCGCAAGCTATGAAGATTTCGACAGTATATTTCTGGTTAGTGCGTGTCCTGCACAGACTGCGCTGGTAATGGGATCATGTTGAAACATGACATGTTGATGCGAAATCAAGTTGTTAGAAAAAGCAAGCAAAAGCAATCAAATTTTTTGAAGTCAGATGGAATTTTAGGCGAAAGTTTTCCCTTGAAAGTTTTGACCCGGGGCAAGAAAGTCTCGGGTCTGATTACCGATGCAGCAAATTTACATCACTAACCCTAACACATGCTTGCAAGAAAAATCAATGCGAAATTAATTAATGTGAGCACTTATTACACATTTTCTAAATATGCATACGGTTTGATCAATAGGTTTTTGTGGCATTCGAAAGCCAGATTTTTATTAATGTACTTATATTTATGAATATCTAGATCTATTGCAGTAAGCCTAAGTACTTCTTTAATATATATTTATCATATTTAATTTAACTTCCTTAATTTAAATATCGTGTAGATGCTATTTCTTATTTAATGTTACCTCTGCCAGGTCAACGAGTTAACCAGTCAGCTAGCTAGACTTGAGAACCTCTGCCTGCGTGAAAACCTCATTAATGGTCCGGACTCCAATTCGTCGATCATTTCCCCCGAGAGAGGAGGATTGTCCCTGCCGAGGGTCAAGCAGCTTGACCTTTCCCTGAATCTGCTGTCCACTTGGGTGGATGTGGCGAGCATTGTCACAGGCATGCCTCAACTGGAGGAGCTGAATGTTAGTGCCAACAGAATGGCGCTGCCGCCAGACACAGGCAGCGACTGCGGTAATTTTTGATCGGGGCTCAGGTTTAGGGAGGGTTTTGGGGTGAAATTTTCTATGTTTATTTTCAGGCTATTTGTGGTACCGTTTTTTTGTAGGTAATTATAGCTATTCGTGTGGTAGGTACCGGTAGTTTTTTGGAAAATCGACCAACCCAGTCCTTTTTTTGAAATTCAAGCACTAGTTTTGATTCTTGTAGGTATTCGATGAGATTAATGGATTAATCAGCCAGCAGACCAAAGAGCCGTTTGGCAGTGCACTAAAGATATCACATGATGTAAACAGTCAGCCACTTAGTAGCATAAATGATTTTGAAGGCTTTTTACGGAGAATTGATCAAAAGAATTCGGATGTGATATGAACCATATACCATTTTCTTGATAATATGATTTACTATAGAAATGGACTGAGTTTTTTTTCAATAAAATGTAGTGTTTTGCTATTTTGTGTGCTAATGTTATCGCAGGCTTGGTCACGGATGCCAGCATATTCTCTCGCGTCCGAGTCCTCTACGTTAATCGCATGCACTACACCTGGCCCGACCTCCGGAGAGTTGTGGGCCTCTTCTCCGCCCTCGAGTGGCTTCACGCCTGCTATAACTTTGTAGCCCACATCCGCCCGACCGTTCCTGCATTCCACAGCGACCGCCTGACTCTCCTCAACTTGGAAAAGAACGCCCTTTCTGGCTGGAAGGACGTCCTCGCCTTAGATTCCATGATGCCAAATCTCGAGACACTGATCCTGAATGCCACCGGACTCACCGACGTGTACTTTCCCGACGGCGATTCCCCCTCGAAGCCGACCAATCATCTTTCTCGGCTGAAGTCTCTGTCGCTGGATGATAATCTGATCGCCGGCTGGAGTCCGATCAACGCGCTGTATCGGCTGCGCGCGCTGTCAGCGCTGAGGTTTGCACGTAATCCGCTGACGAAGGAAGTCGGAACGTCGGCGACGCATCACACGATCATCGCGAAGGTTGGGGGGATCCGGCGACTGAACGGAACCGTGATCGATTCGACAGAGCGGAAGGGCGCCGAGTGGGACTACGTCAAGAAGCACGGGAGGGTGTGGGTGGCAGCCAGGGGAGTGGGTGAGAATAATTCTGCGTTGACGGGGAGGAATAAGTGTGCGGGTGGAGAGGGAAGTGGAGAGGGAATGGGGCGGATGAAGGGTGGGAAAGCTTTGGAGGAGTTCCGGAATGAGCATCCAAGGTCAGAAACTTATTTGGGAGAAGTTCAAAGCATCGTGCTTGGCCTTTGATGATGTTGTAAGAACCATATTATTTATGTAATGATACCAGCAACTAATTATTTAGGGGCAGATTTTTATTTTTAGGGGGAGATCATTGCGATTTAGTGCCAGCACTGTGTTTTATATTAGTTTTTTATTTGAAAATGATGTAATTTATACGAGTTTGAGGAGTTTTATTGCAACTCCTTCATGAAATTGGTGCAAGCTTAAGGGGTCTGATTTAGACGTTATGTAATTGGTGCAGGTTTGAAGAGTTTTATTTAAGCATTATGTAATTGGTGCAGGTTTGTGGAGTGTTATTTAAACTGTATACAATTGGTGCAGGTTTGAGGAGTGTTATTTAGATGTGATACAATTGGTGCAGGTTTGAGGAGCTAGTGGGGCGGTACGGAGAGCCAGAGGAGAGCGAGACGAAGGAGGAAGTCTCATCGGCGCTCAAGAACACCCTCGTGACGGTCAACATTGACTGCCCGGGGGCCATGCCCCCCTGCGCACCCTGCACCAGGAAGCTGCCCGCCACCATGACCATACAGAAGGTAGTCTAGTCGATGGTGATGGCTGACATCAGGGCTTGATCTGCCGGTCGCCAAAATCGGCAAAAAATTCTTTTTTAAACAGTTGGCAAATTTTCTTTCCATTTACCGAAAGCCCTTGGCAAATTTTTTATTCCTCGTTCGTTCTTAGAAGATCAATTACTGGCTCTGTGGTAAATTGGTGACAAACAGAGCCATAAATTTGATATATTTCAGTTCATCGAAGGGAACAAATGTGTTCCAAATTTGGCAAAAAAAAGTATGCCCATGCAAAAAAAATAGTCTTTTGGCGAATTTTTTGGATAATTTTTTTACGACCCAGATCAAGCCCTGGCTGACTTTGACAGTGGTTATTTTCTACAGTGAATTAGTAGTCAGATTTTTAAGTACTATCAATTAGAACTTTTGGCATAGTTAATAAACAATTCGTCATCTGTTTTCATTATAATTTTGTTGGGAGGATGCGGTTGCCATTGGAATAATTTAAGTCTCCAACACGTGTTGCGCACAATGGTAAAGTCATCAGATTATTTTAAGTTCTTGCTAATCAAAAACATTTCGTAGAACATTTTTTTGCGTCTTGGTTAAGTATTGCTAAGCTACAGCTTGAAATTGAAAGATCCGATTGGTACGGTACGCTGCATTGCCTCAATATTCCCTTGTGTGTTTGCGCAGCTGCTGATTCTGGTCCAGCGACTGTTCAACATCCGCACAGACTCGAGGTCGATACGTCTGACCTACACGAGCCACAAGCTTCAGGAACACTCGCCAGAGATCCAGCTAGACAACGATCTCAAGGAGATCGGGTTCTACTCAATCGAGGATCAGGATCACATCCATGTCTACTGGTAGCCTGACACTGAGCTGGCTAACAGCTTTACAAACGGGATTAGAAGCAGCCTTTTGAAGAAGTGATAATCGAAGTCGATCTCAATTTAGTGACTATTCTCATTATCAATGTCGAGTCGTTCTATTTCGTCGATATGCTGTAAAACATGAAATTTTTGCTGCGTGTTATGTTGGCGATTTTTTTGCCTTGTAGACATTTTACTGCACTTAATTTTTGTGTTTTTGAGGATTGCCCATTATAAATAGCTTCTGAGCAGTTATTTTCGCGCATGTAATTTTTGCGAGTTTTGCCGATTCGCAAAATTCGCCAAAATGACATGCACTCAAAAATTTCGAGTTTTACAGTAAAGGATTAGATCCAAGCATAAAATAATTGATAACCAGACTGAAACTTGAGGTCAAATGGATTATTGATCAAATTTCATCCTTTCTTCTCCCTCAAATTTTGGGCCCACATTACTTTTGGCACACCCACTAAAAATTAGGGCCTAAATTCAGTAAAACTCAATGCCTGAAATAAAAATTCATAACTTAGAGCCGTTGCTCGGACTCATTACTCTTCCTGAAAGAATATAGTTTATCAAATTTATTATAATTAGAACTTAAATCAGCGGCGTTCTAGAAGGATTCGAGTGGTTTCAGAGACTATCTGAAACCTCAAGTCTAAAATCACAATACTCCTCGTAAATGGATGCCAAAAACACAACAAATAAAGTGTTCTTCATACTTGTTATCCAGTTTTTTATCCACTACTGCTTTCTGCTTAGCTATCCACCTTCCATTTTCGTTCAAATATTTTTCTCTTGAATAGAAAATATTGAGAAGGAGAAATGTAGAAATAAATAGATATTGATTGCAGCTCGTACAATCTGCTGATTCTAGAGAATTGTTTTCCGGTGAGTGTTTGTTTAAACTGTTTAGATGTTGTTAACACTATTTGTGTTACTTTTTGCTTGAAGTGTCACAGTTTTGATCGATTCACTTAATTTTCAGATCTTTCATTAATTTTGAACAAAGTTTGTGTAGCATTGAGAATAATTCATTGTGTAGATTGTTGATGTGTTAATAAAACCGTTTAGTCTATTTACCAATGTGCCTATTTTACAAACAGTCAAGAGACGAGTAACATAGTGTTTAGATTTTTTACAAATACGCACAGTACAACAATAACATCTGTAAAGTTAGTCGGACCAGAGCTGTCAAATTGCCTGTGTGTGCATAGGCTGCATGTGTACTCCGCTAACTAGTCTGTGGTACTTACTGAGGGGATGATCAGAGTGCCTTGGGGTATAGGAATTCCTTGCTTTCGATTGTTTTCTCATGAAATCCACTGCACATGGTAAACAGGATCCATAATGCCTCCTGTCTTCGCCTGAGATTGGAGTACCGTCGCTGGGCCCCACGAATTGAGGAAGCCGGCAGTGTTTCAAAGCTAGCCAGGAATTAAAAACTACCCTTCACGATAAAAAATTTGGTAGATCAGAACTGGGGAGGGGCCATATGTCCCATCTGGCACACTAATAGCGCCGGGCCCGAGAAAGAGGTGCACTCCCTAGCCATCTGCGGCACGCGCCCTAGACTGCACGGAGGAGCGGTGTCGGCGCATGCAGGCGCGGAACGAGTCCTTGCACGAGCGCAGCGTGGCGGCGAGCAACCAGGACACGGAGCTCCGCTTGACCGACACCGCGCGAGCGATCTCCACATCACCCACCAGCGACACCTGATTCTCCTCCTCCATGCCACTCCCTGGATCTGCATCGTCTCTCTCATCCGCCACTGGCTTGATCTCCAGGCTGCTCACAATGGATGGATTATCCTTTAAATCTGGATCTAAGGACAAATTTTCATCAGATTCATTTTCCACAGTGATGGAATTTTCGGAAGGATGATTAGCGGTGGCTTCTTTCGTGTCCCGATGAGGCCGTGTGTCCGAGCTTCTCAATCGGATGCTGTTCTCCTTAGTCTTGTCCCTTCTCTTCGATCGTGTATAATCGATCACAAAGGCTTTATGGTCGGGTCTATTTTCCCTCAGTCTTTGTCGTTTGATACCAGAGTCTTTCTCTGAAGCTATGCCTCTATCGTATCGCTGATGGTATGATGAATCCGTCACTTGATTCTCAATCAATGTACGGAGGTGTTTGATTTGTTGAGAGAAGCTGGGCACCTTTTCTTGATTATCTATCCACAGTGCTCTTGTCCTTTTAGATTTCGCATCTACATCGCCGCCGACAAGAGAGTTGCGCAACACACGCTGGTGCACTCTTTCTGGGGCGATAGAACCCTTTCTGTCTCGTTTGAGATTAGTGTCGACGATCAGCAAAGCTTTCCGCTCCTCAGCCGGATGCTCCCCGTCGATCGGCGCACTGTGAAGGTGGAAAAAATATCTGAATTGTAATGTGGGTCTCTGAATTCTTGACAGCGGTCTGGCTGCATCTCTATGTGTGTTGAAGTTCTGTTCTTCGACACGCTGTTCGCCTTTATTCTTGATTCTGACCTGCGCGTCTTGACCATTCGGTCTCTTTTTTATACTCCAGCCCTTCAGTTTCCATTGCTCATCTGGATCACCCTGTTCCTTTCGCTTATTCCATCCTGCCTGTTGACTCTGCTCTTCATTTTCAATCTGCCCCTTCAGTTTTTTCCGCCCTTTTTGCTCACTCGACCACTTTTCTAAACTTTGAACTTTCTGCTGTCTCTTCAGCCTCTCCCGATCACTTTGCATCTTCTGTTCACTCTGCTCTTGCCTTTCACTTCGCCAGCGCCGTGAAGTCTTGCTCTTGTGCTCACTCCGCGCTCTTGATTCACTGCACCGCTCACCTTCAATCCGCCACGCCTGCTTAGCTGCGAGTTTCTTTGTTCTCACTCCTGCAGCTGATTCAGAATTCTCGTCAAGGTTGACCGCCGCGTCGTTCAGTGGCTGCAGCAGCGGTGAAGAGCTGGCGCCTTCCACTGCGCCGTCGTTGGAGAGTGCGCTCGCGTGTTGCAGTAGCGTCGGCCGGTAGTCTGAAAAAGAACGAATACAAAGTACATGACATTGTAACGGATGTAGCATAACTGAGGTTTAGCCTACGAATAAAGTATGCAATGTACACGGATGTCGTAACGGATAATCAGAACAGACCTGACAGCAACCAGATTTTACAGTATATTACTAGAAATTTACATCAAGCCAGCGGCCAAGGCTTTAAAATGATATTTAAACTTTATGTTGTTTGGAAGCATAGTCAATAGTCTTGTTATGAGCCACGACGTTGATAGTTAAAAACATGTGTGCCAAGGCCTGTGCGGCTATGCCTAATTGGTGTAACGGTCACCATTGTACATTGATACCCCCAATGTATTTCAATGATAGTAGGCTATTGTTAATGCGTGGGCTATATTTGACCACGGAGTCCACAAGAAGCAGTTTTACGACCCCTCAATAATGAATATTGAGGGGTCGGTACCCTAAGCTACATGTACATGTACAATTCTACACTGTATGTCTGCTGGTCCATTTGCTTCGTACTAAAGAGCGATTATTTTGCTGATCCCCGTTCTTGAGATAGCGTTGACCTTAGTTCATCCGTGACTATACTGGGCCTACTCCTCGCACGCATACGTTATATCAGTACCCCCTTGGAGGTAGTTGATCCTCGTTTCACCGCCAGTTTTAATGCCCGCGTCAAGCCGAGACCTAATTGAACCGTTATTCTGTTTAATGTAGGCCTATAGCTCAAGACAGCCGAATCGGTTAAACAATGAACTGAAAATAAACCTTGATCTACATGTTATATATAGGCCTACTGCGTCTCAAAATTAATTATGACTACGACTCAACTAATTAATTTAATTTTCCTCAAGCAATAAGCGATATCTTAGAGACACTAACAAGCTTATATGTATAGGCCTACTTAATATCTCTACTAAATTTGGGGACACAATGTCGGGGGTAACAAGTAACAAGGCAATGTCGGGGAGTACAAGATAACAAGGACACCGGTGATCAAGGTTGAACTACCAAAAATACGCGTCTACTATGCTAGCGAACTGATTTTATTGCACATACTAGTATACATGTATGCATGCAGTTTAAATTTCAAAATAGTGAAATAAGTCTTACAGTCGTTTCAAATCAGTCATTGTTAGCGTTCAAAGGGGTTTTGGTTTACCGCAATTCATAGTAATTTAAAAGCGGTAACTTACGGTAATTTATTTTAAATAACGGTAATTTATAACAAATTACTGATTCGGTAATTTATCACGGTTTTTTCCGTGTCAAAAACTTACATTTTAGCATGGAATGTACTTGAAAAAATGAGTGTACTTGTAAATGAATCTCATGAATGCAACCTGGCGAGTTTCGTTGAAAAAATCGCTGTTTTTGACGGAACGTACTCCAATATTGAATCCTAGTGCGATTTGAAAATTTGATTTAATATTTTCCATCGTTCGGTAGTTAACCAGTTAGGAATTTTCGTAGTTAGCTTACCAAAGTTGACCATAGTTTACCGGTAATTTAAGAATAGATTACCGGTAATCTACTAACTTTTAGTTTACGGGTAATTTGCGAACACTAGTCATTGTTAGAGAGCCAGAGAATGATGCGCACTTTATGTTTCTACAAGATTTGTCTCAGCATGCACGTGAAGCAATCGAAGACAGAAGAGCGCTTTATAATCAAAGATAATATTTTAAATAATTAATAGATGCATGCAATGATGCACGCATGCATGCCTCTAAAACGCTTGTCGTTAAAGTAGTGCGCTGTCAATTATCTAAATTTAACAGCAGCCTATGGTTTATTGTTGCTTCAACTTGCTTGCTACTTACTAAAAAGCCTCTAGAAATGCAAATGTCGAGCACTAGACTAGTCTTGACTCATCCAAATAACCGCTTAATGGGACAAGTTCAAACATTCCGTCCTTATTAAACGCAACTATACAACAGCGGCTCGATTTATTGTTACCTTGTAAACAGCAATAATAAATAATAATTAATAATTAATAGTAAATAATAATTAATCATAAATAATAATAAATAATAAATAATTAGTAATGCAGTTCACCAGCTTGATTGACGTGTTTGTGTCAAGGTCAACTCTGACAGACCCACATCTTTTAACTGTGGGGTGAAATTTAACAAAAGTTAGGTTAGAGATGCTTATACGCAGTCTATATTTAACGTGAGCGCTGGTGCGAAATAACAGTTACATCCAATGTTGATCCTCTCCTACGTACACTTTACGCGACATTGTGCAGCGTTGGCCTACTAATTTCTGTTAGTAGTCTCTCGACGTAGTAGTCTATTCACTCAGTTTTTCACTGCTGTGTCGTGGTACATTAATGAAACGATCATAACACATCGATCTCTCCGCATGTCTTACGGGGTCTCTGCTCCAAGCACCTGCACACGTTCTCACATCACACCGACACCGGAAATCCTGCGAGAGACTGCGACCGCTAATAGCGCGCCACTTAATCTATCGGTCACGTCATGCGCAAAGCTCAAAAGGCTTTCCGGAGTGTCTGTATGACTTCCATTTTTACAACCAACCAAAAGACCCACATTACATTACCACATTAGTCAGTCTATATTGATCTATTCCGTATTCTTGCTAATCTTAGAGTCCATATTTAGAAGTCGATCGATTATAATAGTAGGTCTGATATGGATGTGACTTGTAGGCCCACCTACTAGTATGTCTGGCCGCTCTCACACTTCATCCCAACCCGCGCCCGTGCCCCCGCAACACAAGACTGATGATTTTGATGAAATATTTGTGTAGGCCTAGTTGCAAAACTTGGTTGCATTTTGTGGAACTTGATATTTGAAAAACAAGTATTCCGAAATGCTGGTTGCAATGGTCTTGTTACTTTTTGGACAATTTTTTGTATAATTTTGTGCTGTAGGCTAGGCGTTTTTTGATGCGAAGCGTCAATATTCTACCATTAGGTCTAATTGCGCTGTTTTCCAGGAATATTGACAGTCCAAGTTGAATGAATTATACTGTCAGGCTAAACCATGACAGTTTTGCTTTTTGGCTTTTTAATAGAATTGCCTCTCGTCGGCGCATAGCCCATAACAATATAATGAATGGCGCGTAATATTTAGTGCAAGAATAGAAAAAGACCTTTTCGAGTGCAAAGCAGCTGTCGTCGACGTCGAAAGCGTGTAATGGTAGCATCCAGCGAAGAACGGCGTTGAACCCTTGCGGCTAGCGATCGCCCGTACGCCGGAGCCAATGTGCTATCACGGTTCTTGTCAGCCATCTTTGCACGGCCACGCTGCAGGACTCTTCGAATTTTACGGTCCCCTCCGTTGTACAGTGAACTGCCGCGATAAATTGTGGCATATGACGGTGTTCTGAAGGATTTGCTGGTGCGCGGATTTTGCACGAAATTAATATTTAATTGACACGGTTTGAAATGAAATTGCGTCAAGTGCTCCGGGTTTTGGGGGTTCTTTGGCTGATGTAAAGCAGTTGAGTGATACGGCTGGGATTGTGCGGCAATGAACAGCTCGTTGTTCGCTAATTTAGACTTAACTCCGAAAAGCGGCGTGATGTCCGACAGTTTCTCAGATTTACGCACTATATTTTGCGCTGTTGTTTGATTTAGCTGGCCACGTAGTGGTGCTGTTGTGTTCCGAGCAGTGTTTGCAGGTGTAAGAAGCTGGTGTCGCAAAGTTTGCCGCGGTCCAGCTCGGTACCAACTTGTTGACGCTGTACAGTGATTCGTTTCCCTCGAGGTCGGGGTCATCCAACGATACCGCAAACAACGCAAGACGCGTCCACGTTCATGACCTTGGAGCGTCGGATTCAACTCTTTGACCAGTTTCCGCTTCATTTCTATGCGAAGCCTTTTCTTTTCGATTGCAGGATACATGCCGTGCAGCTTTGATTCGATGTAGCGCAGAGCACGGAGCGAGATTAAACTTGGGGATAGATGTGACACACTGCTGCGAAGAAAGAAGTGTGAGCTTTGGTCGAGTGTGTATTTCTGCAAATGCTCGGAAGCGCTCCTGATTTTGATGGTATTGCTGTGTTGTCGCCCCAACTGAATGTCTGGAGACAAATGGTTCGTGATCTTGTAATCACCCAATTTCGTATTCCACGTTGCGTCGTTTAGGTGCACTGCTCTGCCGTATTCTGGTGGCCCCGTTTCCTTGTTCCAAATACTATCTATACTTTTGTCGCTCGTCTGATCGTTATTTGCACTGCTCCTTAATGCTTCGCGGCGTTCGCGCATCGCAGCTAATTTTTTGTCGCGCCGTAGAATATTCACTTCGGGTCGCTTTTTTGATGATTTATCGTTGAGTTTAACATTAAGCTTGCTCGGCATAACTTTATACCGGGTTCCGTCGTATCCATTATTAGATTTAAAATCATTTGTCAAAAATTTATCCGATACTAGATCATTGCTAAATCGCTTCACGCCAAGCGTTCCATTCGCTATTCGATCGGTTGCGTTACCACGTTTTGTGATGATTCCCTTATTCAGAATTTCATTGTATTCATCAACGCATCGTTTCACCCGAGCAGATTTTCGATCTCGATTCGAAAACGTCAAAATCTTGGCACGCCGTTTTGCTTCAATCGCCGCAACAGAGCTTGGCAAATGAGAAAGACGACGCCGTGTTCGTGAAGTCTTGGAAGATCCACTTCGCAAACCGGAGATGAACCGACGTCGGAAAGTCGCGATAACAAGTCGATCGAGAAGGCTCTGAGTCCGTCGCCCTAGTGGCTGGACCCCCGGGTGTCGCCGACGACGATTCGATGCAGAAAACAGGATTGGTGACGCTTCGATCAACCTATCAAACTCTGAATCCATCGTCGCTTCTTGATCGTGATCCGACGAAGACAAAAGGACAGGTTTCTTCGGCTGTGTCCGTTTTTCATGCGGATCGGCTCGAGAGGAATATTCTTCGCGTCCAGATGCGTGGGGTGGATCCGGTCGTGTGCCTGGTGATTCGTCTTGTATCAAGAGGGAGCGCGGTTTGGAGGGTTGGGAAGACGGCGATGGGCCGCGGTGCGATTTTGCTTCGACGGTTTTGCTGAAGGCGAGAAAGAAGACGATAAAGAAAAATAAGGCTGAAGCCCGGGGCGCCATGTCACGCGCATTCAACGAAGAGATCCTTAGCTCATTGCTCTAGTAGTTTGAACTATAATCCATCTGTAATATGTAAGCTATACTATTTAATAAATGGATAGCCACAAATTCAACTACTAATGCGGTGGACCTATAGATACCTATTACCTAATTGCATTCGTAATCCGTTTGTGGTCTGAAGACGCCAGATGAAACGCAGAATTGATGGTCCGAGGCGTGGGATAGAACAAGCTGGGTTTTTTCTTTCAATCTCTCACATTTGCAAGACGCGATTTACACGTCATTATTTCCTTACGATATCAAACGACCGCTGTATGGACATAACACCAGCCTAAAGTATACCTGTATGCATAAAATGTCTAATGTGAGTACATCAGAACGATATTATTGAAACTTTCCACTTAAGCTATAGGCTATTATTCCAAAATTCTTTCCATTAGACACCGGTATCCGGTCCATTGTTAGTCCGTAATTATTACGGTTGCGCTCGCAAGAAGATCCGAAACGGACCGCATCAGGCTACAATTTGTGTGCATGAGACGCGAGCTTTTATTCGCTGCCACTTTGTCATAAGTCACCGTTGAAACAATGCTAGCAATTCATTTAAAGAACGGGCATTATTAGACCTATATTTCATTGTAATCTATGCGAAGTTCTACAATCCTACAAAAATAATTGAGTGTAGTCATCGTAGTCACTAAATCGAATGTACAGTTTACAGGAGCTTACATGTATCAGCATTGTAATTATTGGACTGAGGTTCCCGATTGAGGTCATCAATGGCGTCGATAGACGCCATCTTTCGACGCCGAAACGGACTATAAACCCCTTATTATTATTATTATTATTATTATTATTATTATTATTATTATTATTATTATTATTATTCCTATTTAGACTGGACCGCGCAACTTGGATCTTCTATGCGGTCAATCCCCTAGAGTTTCTAGACTAGGGCCTTATGCAAAGCATAGGCGTGAATGTTCTGTGTGCGTCAGAAGCGGCCGATTATTGTGTGATCATTTTGCAAAGCGACAAATGTTATCAGGTGCCACGAGAAGCGACGGCGCTTGCAGCTGCGGCGAAAATTGAAAAACATGGAGCGAAGTAGGGAGCGGATTTAGCTCACCATCTCGGCGGAGACTATTTAGAACTACATGTACGCGCCAAGACCGGAGGGGGGGGGGGTGAAATGGCCATGCATGGCATGGGGATAGAAGAAACAGCACATTAGGATTCATTCCACACTTTCTATCGCTGAAACTAAAAACTTACACTAATTTTATTTCACAAAATCATCTAAGGCCCACTTTTCTG
>JAQIWG010002298.1:0-20818 GCA_034695025.1 Chamaedrilus cognettii | reverse complement strand
TCACTTACAGACAAGTTACTCACTTTGAGACACACTCACTTACAGACAAGTTACTCACTTTGAGACACACTCACTTACAGACAAGTTACTCACTTTGAGACACACTCACTTAGAGACAAGTTACTCCTTTGAGGCAGACTCACTTACTTGAGACTCACTCAGTTTTAGTCTTTTGTTAGACACTTTGAGATTAATTCACTTTGAGACAGACTCACTACAAAATAGACTCACTCAGTCTGAGACAGACTCATTCACTTTGAGACAGACTCGCTACGAAATAGACTCACTTACAGACAAGTTACTTACTTTGAGGAAGACTCACTTTGATACAGACTCGTCATGAGACAGACTCACTTTGAGACAGACTCACTTAGAGACAAGTTACTCACTTTGAGACAGAGCCACTGGTTGTATTCCTGTGTGTAAGAGGCGTAAGACGTACACCACTTGGCGAACTCTGTCCGCCACATCTCCTCTCGGTCAGCGACGTATCTGCAAGCTGCACACGCCACACAATTATAGGAAACCAAAGCGGAAACGGACTTTGAGTAAAAAAACATCGTCATCGGTTGTTGAATAAATAAAATTTAACAACGTTAAAATATACGCGGAAATGGATTTTTGCTATAAGGGCATCGCTATCGATCCTTGAATAAATAAAAACGTTGCACTGGACCAAAACTATTACTATCTACTATTGTAGATGTAACACTGGACCAAGCAACTATTTAGACCGCGTCGGCCGCGTCCGATTTACTGTAAAACAAAAATTTTTTGCCACATGCTATTTTTGCGGTTTTGCCTCTTGAAAATTTTACTGAACTTATATATCGCGTTTTTTGAGACTTCCCGTTATACATATAGGTTCAGCAGCTTCATATTTGCTGCGTGTAATTTTTGCGAGTTTGACCGTTTCGCAAAATTCACTAAAATGACATGCACGCAAAAATTTCATTTTTTACATAATTAATTTTGAAGGGTTTTGTCAATGTTAATTACGATTCAAAGGGCTTTGGCGACTTTAAATTTAATCTCTGGACGCATCCGGACCGCGTCCGATATAATTTGTGAGGGTTTTAGCAACGTCGATAAATTTGAAATGGCTTCAGCGAAATTGTTGAAAATTTTTTGAGCACTTTTTGTTACAAGAATTAATTATATGTTACCATTTTTTGCTAAATTCATTTTTCCTTTTGCACAAAAATACTGCCTCATTTGTGACCTATGCACTCTGAAGAATATCCCTGAATTTTGTGAGCACTTTATGAGCGTTATGTGCGGGAAATCTATTTATTTTTGCTAAATTTCCCTAACCCTATATCATGGGGATCATGTGTATTTTTTTCATAATTTTCTCGAATCGGGACCTGTTCTAAAGAACACGCCCTATGGGTCCTCTAGCCTACATGTAGTAAGCAGTGCTTAAATGTATGCGTACATGTACCTACTGTAGGCTACAATACGCATGTAAGCTCACTCTGTCGTTAAAAAAGAAGAAGCGAAAATTGTATTATTATTTTGCCACAATTTTTGCTACAAAATCAAACAATCAATCAATCAATATGGGACTACTTATATAGCGCCGTCACATGACCTAAGTCATCACAAGGGCGCTTAACAGTCGCACATAGCCATTCTAGCAGTTCAAGCTACAGTCATGCACTGTCACATAGGAGCACTGATGATAAATAGAATGCTATGGAATAGACAAAAAAAACGCAAACAAGAATTCAGGATAGCGACACAAACAGTGAAGCAAACAGTGACAGATTAAAATATTTTTGGCCTCGGCATATTTCATCTCTTTTAGTTGGGACCAATATACTATCATAGAATAACAGTGAATAATTCAACAATGTTAAAATACACAAATACAGACTTGGGCAAGAAATATCACTGGTGCAGAAAACATCAAGTGGTTTGGACACGTCTCCAGAATGAGCCACGACAGATTGCCCAGCCTAGCGCTGTACACCAACATACATGGTGCCAGAAACCAAGACAGACCAAGACGAAGATGGAACATAGCGAAGGACCTAGAATAAAAGATCAGAGTTCAGCTAAGCCCTTACAAAATAGGAGTAGCGTTACTTTTACTACTTACAAAACAGGAGTAGTACTACTTCTATGCCTTAAAAAAGGAGAAGGCCTACTCATGAGCAGGGCGGAGGGGGGGGTATAAAAATTCATTGGTCATTTCTTAACAATAGGTTACAGTTGGATTTTCAAAGCCCTGATTAACGGCGCTTTTTCTTTTTTCTGCCTTTTAGAGGCAGCATTAAACTTACAGCTGTAACTACTTACGCCAAACGATTCCAAAAAGCGAGTAGCCCTACTCCACCGTCGTCCAATTCTAATCGAGTAATGGTACCCCTGCCCATTTCTAAATCCGAGTAGAGTTTCAAAAAAGCCTGGTTTTTTTAGTGCGGTACTACTCCCACTTATCCCTGCAAAAGCTCATCAAGTTGTTAGCGCGCCACACTCACGCAATACAATGAGTTCGTGTCGCGCCGTCACGTGACCATTGATGGAACACGTGAAGTTGCCATGGTGACGCGGCGCGACGTCCAATAGGATGAGCGCGTTGTCCGTCGTCAAATAGAGCAGCTCCGACCCTGAACCTATCGCACGCAGCGCCGTTACTAATTAGCTGAACTGGCCACACAAAAGCGTTTTGTGAGTTGAGAGTTGACGATGAGATTTGAGAGTTTGAGGATGAGAGTTGAGGATGAGAGTTGAGAGTTACGAATGAGAGTTGAGAGTTGAGGATAAGAGTTGAGAGTTACGAATGAGAGTTGCGAGTTGAGGATAAGAGATGAGAGTTGAGGATGCGAGTGGAGGGTTGAGGATGAGAGGTGAGAGTTGAAGATGAGAAATGAGGCTTTGACGACCGGATGCCCTTCCTGACGCCAATCAAACATATAATTACCTGGCACGGGGTTATCAGCTAGGGCCTGTAACGACATGGTTTCATAGTTCGATTTTGATGAATTTGATGAGTAAAGTATAGAGAAATTCTTTTTCCTTTTCTGCTCACTACAATAGTTAGGGTTTTGCTTCATACCATCTGGCCGCAACATTCGCGCGCTCTGAGCGTCGGAGAAATGCCAGACGACCCTGGCGGGGGACGTGGGAGGCGCGGGGGCGGCGGCGGGGGGGGAAGGCAGCGAGGGGGCCCCGGGGGGAGGTGCGAGACAGCTGGGGGTGCAGTTAAAGTGAACGGGGACCCCCTGCAGCACCTCCCTGCTCGTGACGTAGTGATGCCCTGTGGGGAAAATAGTCATAACAAATCTGTTCAGACGATAACAAATTAAGAAACTGTTCTTCTGTTTTTGTGATTTCTACTGTTTGCGAGTTGATTCTATTGAGTTCCTGCAAATGTGGAAAATACAGTGATTAATACTAACTCACTATGGCACAATTGCAATGGCATGTCAATTATTTCTTTATTTATTTCTTTATAAGGACCAGCACTCTAAAGGCACATTGTAAACCAAATCAAGTTCAACACTGTCCCTATCAATATCAACTTCATATCTAATATCTAAACGGCCTCTAGTAATCAGTAATCAATAGAAAAATGCGTAAATTTGAGTAAAATGCATAAGCAGAAGATATATAATAGGTCTATAAGCCTATACATAAAAGTACATATAGGTATAGATACAGTCTTGGCAATCCTTTATTTTTCTAGCTTGGCTGAAGTTCCTCTGCATTTAACGATATTTCGCTTTTTTTGTTGTTTCATTTTGTGCTTCCTGCATAAGTGGCCAACAAAAACGCTTCGCTGAATCAAATATTCCCACAATATTCATCCATACACACACTTACGCGCGTGTGTTGAGCAGAGTTTATTGCAGACGTCATCACTCGATGACGTCACCTTCTGTATCAGCCTGCGAAAGAAATCACGGTAAAAATTGATTACAAACTCAGTTACACATCTCGAAGACAACGTTAGCGCAATATCAAAGCAATTCATGCTGAGAATTTGTGGCTTCAGTGCGCAAAGAGTATAAATCCACTTTTATGCTTATAATAACTTGACTATTTGAAAAATAAAATATCTGGCACAGTGGTTACCAGCTAGCGACACTTGTCTGCTAGCTGCCGAGCTTGTGAGCCCTTCTGCAGCGGGCCCTGAAACGCAATGTTTTCATAGCAGGCAGCGACGGGATTCGAACCCTAGACCTATTATCCTGACGCCGTAACCACTACACCACAGGGTTTCGCTCCGCTAACTGCCGGTTGCTCGACCTCGATTTGAAGTGCGATTTAATTTTGTAGTCTGATTTAACCAATGAAAATCTCTGAGAGAATTGTATCGAATAATTGGTCAATTCGGACCACAAAACTAAATCGCACTTCAAATCGAGATCAAGCAACCAGCAGTAACACCCCACTAAACGAACTTCTTTGAAACATTTGCTCAGCCCTTTGCTTTGCTCAGCCAGAAGAACAAGATTATGTTCCTGATAAGACGCTTTTTCCCATACCATCACCATCACCAGTTTCATTTTAAATTTACCAATTTAGATTTAGCCATTTTAACATCCCCAACACCAGACGCTTTGCACCTAATTAAAAGACTTGATAAGGTGCATTAAAGTTGCATCAAATGCGGACTCTCTTCACAAATCAGCTGTTTAAAATTAAATGCTTTTTATGCCATTTGATTTTACATTCGAATTTTGATCAAATAATAAATATATAATTGCTGACAGACCCATGTTGATGGGGTCTACATGCGTCGTTCTGCCCGTCCCAGGCGCAGTAGGGGTCGCGCGCGCACTGCTGACAGCGCGCGTAGCGATGACAGTCGTCCAGCGGCAGCTGCGTCACCGAGTCGTCCGTCGCCACGTACAGATACGTCGTCTGCAAAACACTATCACTAAAAAACAAAACTTGAAATTGTCACGCGCTTGTAATTTTGGCGAATTTCGCGAATCAAAAAAACTAACAAAAATGATTGCAAAAAAAAAAGAAAAGAAAAAAAGAAAAAAGAAAATAAAGCTGCAGAATCTAGATTTAATGGGGATCCTCAGAAATTCCCTGCAAAAATTAAGTGCAGCAAATTTTTTTTGCAGAGGCTAAACCGTGAAAATAACATGATGTAAAAATTTCATGTTTTGTAGTATTTGCACTAACTAACAATATATACAGAGAGGCCCTGTAGTGTAGTGGTTAAGGCATTGGACGCAAGTCCCTGAGACCTGGGTTCAAGTCCCGGCGTCATGGTCTAAGTCGCTGGCCTCAGGCCGCGGCAAAAACTGTGAGTCACTTCGTGCACCCTTCATGCACCCTTCGTGCACACTTCGTGAAAATAAAACAAAACAAAAAGAAAAACCTGTATGGCAGAGACGCTGTGTACGAGGATCTGCTGTATGGCCTGCTGGCCTGAGTGACGCGGCCGCAAGATGGCGACTGTGTTGAACTGGACCCGACCCGACCCGTCCAACCACTGCACGACCTTGTGGATCGTACCGCGACCTGGCAACACGCCGTAATGTAATAATACTCTTTGAACAATATGTGTGGTCCTATGTAGTGTAGATCTTAGATCGATTTAAACTGATTTCATTTGTTTGCCGCCTGCAGCTTAGACTATGGACGAGCAGGTTTCATTAACTGTCTGTGGTTCACGTTTTTGTCTCTAGTCCACTGGTTCTTGGTTATTAAAATTTAAAATTTCATCCTTGAAGGCAAATTCTGTTTTACCTGTTAGACTACATATGATAAAAAATATTTTAAATAGCATTTAAAATCAATTTAAATTAGATGATAAGTTTAAAAAATAACATTTTTATTAAATTTAACCTAGTGAAACTCAACAACTGATGACGTTACCGACTAGAACAACAACTACTGATGACGTCGCTGACTAGAACCACAACAGCTGATGACTTCATTGACTGAAACGACACAAATTGATGACGTCACTAAATAGAACACGACTGATGACATCACGGACATAAACCACACAAATTGATGACGTCACTGACTTCAACCACAACGACTGATGACGTTGCTCAGCACACAACGTCACTCGGCACACAACGACTGATGACATCACTGATTGGCACACAACAACCGATGACGTCACTGACTGGAAGCGATGAAGAGGACGGTGAATCGCGCACTGACGCAGTGCACCGCGAGGCGCGTGAAAGCTGCGTCGTCCTTTGTGTGGAAGAGAGGCCGGCCGTGTGCGGCGTCCACGGTCGCGTGCAGCAGGGGGTGGGACTTTATGAATAGTAGCGCGCTGGTGGAGAGCTCCACCGACCGGTGGCGACACTAGAATAATATATATACCATATGCATATATATATACACACTATATATACACACTACATATATATATACACACTATCTATACACACCACATATATATATACACACTATATGTCATATAACACATACATATACATAACATATATTATATATATATGGGCGGGTGGGACTTGATGAAGAGTAGCGCGATGGTAGTGAGCTCCACCGAGAGGTGGCGACACTAGCACATATATTATATATAATTTACACGCTTTTCGTTTTTGTAATTTATGTGTGTAGCACAAGGAGACAATATACAATCCGATTCTGTGCAAGAGAGTAGGCACAGAACCGCTCTCCCTTCTTTAGTCGCCTTTAACGACTCGTCCGGGAAGCTCTGGGCTGCAGGTCAATTCTTTGTGCCCCTGCCTGCAGGGGATTACACGAGAGTCGTTCAGTATGTAAGGTACTATCCGCTGCGGTTTTTAAAAATTTTTAAAACAAAAGAATCCAAGATATACGTTTTGTAGGAAATTAAATTTTTTATCATCTTTGGAAAATTTCGTAACCATGAACGTGAACGTGAGCGTTTAATAACGTGAAGTCGGTGATATTTACAGTACCGCAGGGGTGTTGAGACTTTCGTCCACTGACTGATAATACGATTTACTGTCACAATTATTAAACAAAGAATGCAAATATGCAACAACATGCATAGAATGAATAGACAATAGAAGTTAACTATAACTAATTAATTAACGCTTCATGGTCTGATCGAATAAACGCGTCGATTCTGCTGGCAATGTCATTGTTGGTTGCAACAACCTGCCGGCCAGATCGCTTCTCATCGACTAAACTTTTTCGATCTTTAGAAAACTTGTCGCACCAACGATGTATTATCGATCGCGTAAAGCACTTCTGATCATGTACTGGTAGCATTTCAGTGAAAATTACCGTCGATTTATGTCCCTTAGCCCAAAAAACCATCGCCATGTTTATTGTCTACCGGAAGTAGTTGTAATGATGTCATGGTTACGAAATTTTCCAAAGATGCTGAAAATTAAATTTTCTACAAAACATATATCTTGGATTCTTATGTTTTCAAAAATTAAAAGAACTGCAGAGGATAGTACCTTATATACTAAACGACCCTCGCAAACACCACGACGTCGTCGTGGTGTTTGGCGTTTAAAGACCATGTGCACTGTGTGTTTGACGTTTAAGGACCATGTGCACTGTGTGTTTGGCGTTTAAGGACCATGTGCACGGTGGTGTTTGGCGTTTAAGGACCATGTGCAATGTGCAGCCACAAAACCCATCACAGCACGGTTCAGCCCCAGGCCCAGGAAAGAACTGCCCTCCGTTCTTTAGTCGTCTCCTATGCCACGCTCATGGAGCTCTGGGCTGCAAATCTATTACAACTTCTTTTGATCTAAAGGGGGTAACATTATGAGGCTTACAATTACTGATTCTTAACTTAAAACAATCGCACACAAAATTCACGATAGAGAAAACCACATGTACAAGCATAACGCAATCAATGAAAATTCTAAATTAATTGATGCCAGGTAGTCTGCCTACCTGCCCCGGTCTGGGCGTGGGCGTATCTTTCTCTGGTACGGGGAACCAGCCCGCCTCAAAGTTCTGCTGACTCTTGAACGGACTTCTGTTGAAGACTTCCTCTATTGTCGACAGCGTGAATGCACATACCGCCGAACCCCAGAAACCGCCCCTACAACAAGCAGGGCTGCAAAGTGAACTCAAAGAAGTTTTGGGGTTGAAACCCCCCACCAGACATAGAAATCAAATGTTTCTATTTGATTTTGACATAGCAAGTTTGTGCATAGAAGCCAAAGATTCCACTCAGAAATTTAGCCCCTCAATATTTGTGTCAAATAAAGCAATAAGGATCTAGGACAGTTAAAACTGACAAGCTCTAGAAATTATGGCCTCAAAAATTGATGGACTTCGGTTTAAGGCTTCCTCTAGCGTCTACAGTGTAAAGGCCCACACAGCCAAATTCCAAAAACCGCTTCTGTATCAACGACGATCAGGGGCCTCAATCCTGCCTTAATCTGGAAGGGAACAAAAATCCTAGTCTTAAGCTTATCGTAAGAGAATCCAAGAAAAATCATATCCTTTTTATTGGAAACTCCGCATCGTCAAGTGTGAACCGAATAATGACGTCACGGCGGCCGGCGAATGGCTTTTATTTGTTTTTAATTTGTCTTAGGAAAAAAGTGACGAAAATCTAAAGAAGTGCACGTGAATGAGGCCCCAGGGCCATAGACTGGGGGGAGGTTCTTAGGTTCAAATCATCCAAAATAGCCACCGCATGAAACTTTTTAAAAAGTTACTAGCTTTCAAAGCACCAGTAAAGATGTCAGCATTACCTCAACATTCGAATGACAAGCGTCATAGTTTGGATCATACGTATACAATACGGACTTGTTTAGTACCGGTGTATAAAAATCAATTGACAATTTATCTTTTTCTGCACAATATCATTGTGAATTTCAAAGTGGACTGAATAGATGTAAAGAAAATGGCCGCCGCTCACTGTATGGTTCTAAAGAGCCCATAGAACGTCTGCTCTGATTGGTTGAACTGGACATCGTCTGCAGCAAGCATGTGAACATTTAGCCAACAGTATTAGCTCTTTAATTAGCTATAAACAAAAACCTATTATAAAAACCTCTGTCTTTCAATCATGCAAGCGAGCTAGGCGCTGTGGCATTGTGGTTAAGGCGTCGGACCGAGAGTCCAGAGGTCCTGGGTTCAAGTCCCTGCGCTGGCAACTATAAAACCATGCGTTACAGGCCCTTCAGCAAGGCTGTTAAACACACAAGTGTCGCTAGCTGCTAACCCCGTGCTACATAAGTATCAATTTGGTTGGCGTCAGGAAGGGCATCCGGCTATAAAAACCCAGCTCCAGCAGTCCTGATCAGGGCCCAAAACGTCTAACCTGTGTGAAACATGGACATTAGCAGAATAGAAGTCAAGAAAGGTGGTTTGTTGTTAGCTTTTATTCCTGCAATGTATTTCTCGAAACAATATATTTAATGACAATAAAAAAATGATACCGTATGCCCTTTCGCAGGCTTTCTACTTTAGCTTGGACTTCTCCTTCATTTTGTATCATTGATGAAGACTCATGTGATGAAGACTCATATCATGAAGTAATAAATGCGGGAAAAGAAGAAATCATATTATTGTAATTACGACTTGTGATGAAGAAATTTGGAAAGAAAAAAAAAATGAACAAGGATTTACAGATTTCGTTGAAGTAGAAGGGCAGGTCAGGCCCGGGCACGGAGCAGTTGAGGCGAGCCTTGAGGAAGGTGGTCCACCGGTAGTCCATAGAGAGACTGGTTCCCCCCTCGTCACTCTACGGCACCAACGGACACCAACACGGGCGTTAAACTAGGAGTGAATTTTATAAACGTCCCTTTGTTCCCACCCTTACCTTTACCTTTGCCACCATCTAACCTTAGTTCCAACCTTTAGAACACAACAGTTCAGAACAGAGCAGAACAGAACAGAGCAGTTCAGAACAGAAGAGTTCAGTTCAGAACAGAACAGATCAGTCAGACAAAACAGTTCAGAACAGATCAGAACAGATCGGTGTAGAACAGAAGATTTCGGGAAGAAACTTAACGGCAGCCTGCAACTGCCATTGGAAAAAACTCACATTGAATCACAATAATCAATTATCAGTAAAACAACAAAAATTAATTTTTACAAGAAATGACGTTAATTTTAATTCAATTTCAACATGAAAGTTATTTTGCTCAAAATCTATGACGTCACGTTAATTTAATGTCATATAGCAATTCAAATGGACTAAGCATAAAGCTTTCTAAAATGGCAGTTATGTGCTGCACTTAAATTTCTTCGTAAGATAGGGTAAAGGTAAAGGTGAGAACAAAAGTACGTCTATAAAATCCATCCCTAAGATTTCTTTATTGCTGCATATTTTAGATCAACAAGGTTTTTTTGCATTTAGCCGTTCACAGCTAAGCACTACACAAGTCTCCCCTCAAAGAGACTCGATCTTTAACAATAAATGAATACATCTTCGCTCACTGGTAATTATGTATAATAACGATAAGCATATTTATCACACGACTCACAATGATCAATAGCAAGAAAGTTTTCCATAAGCTCACAGTCATTTTCTCGCTAAGTTAGCAAAGTTGCGAAGGGTACGCGAGGCGCCGTGGTGTTAAGTTAAGTTAAGGCGTCGGACGCGAGGCCAAGAGATCTGGGTTCAAGTCCTGGCACTGGATTCAACTAAGAAACCATGGTCAAACATGTGTCGCTAGCTCCTAACCCGGCGCCAAATAATAATTTATTTGATTGGCGTCAGGAAGGGCATCCAGCCATAAAAACCCAGCTCCAGCAGTCCAGATCAGGGCCCAAAACGTCTAACCTGTGTGAAAACATGACATTAGCGTAATAGAAGTCAAGAAAGGTGGTTAGTTGTTAGTTTTAGCAAAGGTGTTCTTTTTCAAAAAGGCGCTGAGTTTGCTTTTCAACTTTTTGAAGCGCAAAGCTGAGATGCTGAATGCGCCCCATGTTAAAGTGTTTTTTTTTTGGCTAGTTTAGTGTGTAGCACAAAGAATATAGTACAGTCCGGTTCTGTGCAAGGCAGCCCACACAGAACCGCTCCCCCTTCATTAGTCACCTTTTACGACTTGGACTGGGAGCACTGAGCTGCAAGCCAATTCTTTGTTCCTCGGCCTGCAGGGGGTCCATGTCAAGGTGGTATTTACCTTGCAGACGCGCGCGACCCTTGAGAAGACGACCTTGCCACAATTTGCCTGCTCGACGGCCAACTCTCGAAAGAAGAAATACACGTAGTCGCCGACGTCAAACGAGCCGACGAAATGCGGCTCTGCTCGACAGAAAAATAGAAAAGAAAACGCATAAAAATTAGGAAAATGACAAGAGAACTGGATTACGATTACATGAAAATATCAAGTATTGGATGAAACGCTAGGAAGATAAAATGAAATTTTGTGAAAATACATGAATTTTTTCTAATTGAAAGAAAGAAAAATATGAAAAGTATATGAAAATTGAACAATGTTACATTAAACTTCACAAAAATGCATAACAAATTAGAAAATTACATGACAAATTATGCATTTACATAAAATAAAAAAAAACTGTGATTTAATCAAAAACATTACACCACAATACCACCCTAAGCCACGCAATTTTCTAGAGTTCGTTTCCCCCGGTCACCCCCACTCACCACTGAGCCAGCGAGAGTCCTGCTCGGTTCTCAGCAGGCGGTACTCCCCCCCTGCCGCCCCCGGTCGTCCCCCTGCCCCCAGGGGGCCCTCCCCCCCGACGAGCGGGGGTCTGAATATGACGGTGTCAGAGTTGCTGAAGTCCGTCACAGTGCCCGTGTAGATGGAAGGTATGTTGCCCGGGTTACCCTCCTCTGGACAGAGGCAACACGTCATCAAAATGAATAACGTGTGCACCTTTATTTTATAACGAGCGTGAAAATAATTGACAAATTTACATGCAGAAAAGAAGAAAAAGAAGAAATAACTTAATCGCGTAGCCTTAATATACATAGATATGAAGCGTTGTGGCCGAGTGGTCTAAGTCGCGGAGCTCGGATTACGGGCTCGACAGCGCGTCGGTTCGAATCCCGGCCGCTTCAAAGATTTAGAGTCATTTCGTGCATCCTTGGCAAAGGTGGCTTAAATTCGTCAGCTCTAAAAATAATGATCCATTAGGGTGGAGCGCAGTAGTGAAATTGAAGAAGTGACGTTATTCATGTAATCTTAATAACGGCATGGTGTGTACCAATGCATATAAAACACATCAACGCACACAATTTTTCCCCCCAGATTTAGAAGTCAACTATTTTACAGCCAATCATATTTTTTAAAGCTGTTAAACCGCACGGCGCGGGGTGACCCACATACCGACGTAGACGATGGTGTAGTTGGAGGCCGGGTCATACGGACACTTAGCGCGGCCACCCTTGGGCTCGACTGAGAGCACGTCCAGACTAGAGTACTGCACAGAGCAGTGACGTACTGAGAATCAGTCGTCGATATACAACAACAAATTAATAACTAATTAAGCTAGGCGCTGTGGTATAGTGGCTAAGGCCGGATGGAGTCCGAGACCTGGATTCGAGTCCCAGCGCCGGCAGCTATGAAACCACGCGTTACAGACCCTTCAGCGAGGCTGTTAAACGCACAAGTGTCGCTAGCTGATAATCATCGTCCACGAAAATTTATTATTTTGATCGGCGATAGTCCCGGACACCGAGATAGTGCCGTAAGTAAAGCCTTACACTGAGATGGTACACGATGGGTGAGTCGACGCCCGTCGTGCACACAAACAACTTGTTGTCCGAGGTCTTGATGACAGCGCGCACGTGATTCTGACATGAGAAGCCCTGCACCAACAACAAGACGGTGCTATTTATCGTGCATACAGGTTTTTTAGCGTTTAAGGACCGCGTGTAGTAACAAATATTAGTATGGCTGGTTTGCTCGACCTCGATTTGAGTGCGAATTAACTTCAGTCCGAATTAGTGGTCCAAATTAGCCAATGAGAGCATTTAAAAGGTTACTCTCACGGAGTCCCATTGGTTAATTCGGACTACGAAACTAAATCGCACTCAATTCGGACTCAAATCGAGATCGAGCAACCAGCCGTTACAGTCTAAGGATCGTGTGTAACAATAATTGTAAAAAGAATAGAGGGATTGTTAAAAGATGTGACAAAGGTTGGAATGAAAGGGAAGAGAAGACCGGGAGGCCCACGTATCGGAATGATAGACGACCTGCTTAAGAAATCATATGCGGAGATGCCGCATGCAGAACACTGAAGAAAGTCTATAAACTTCTGAGCAGTTTTTCAAAGTTCAGAGATCCCCAATAACGATTAGCTTTCCTTGCTTAGTTCCTCATTCGAGTCGTTCACATCTCGGGACCCACTCGGATCAAGCGTTCTGACCGGAGTCCTCTCACATCACACGGTCGCTTCCTCGGCTATAAAGTGCCCTAATGTCTCCCACAACAGCGCCTTAATATCGCTCACAGTGCTATAACTTGGTCGTCGGCGACGGTGCATGCGAAACATTCGAAGAAATCGGAGGGGAAAGATAGTTCGGGAACTTTGAGGAGAAGGGAGCTGAAATTTGATTAATTAATGGCGTCAAGTCAAATTTATATGAAAATAATTATCGTTAAACTACTGAATGGAGGCCGCGAAACTTTAGCAACTTTGAAACGTGATCCAAGAAGCAAGGCATTTTTTCGATGCACCATCGTTGTATCTTAAAATTCGTTGTATCTCAAAATGGTGCAAATTTCAAAACTGCCATTCTTATATAAATAGCTTACAGAACCGAGACACATTTGCGTTCAACAAAAAACAGCACAAAAGAGACACGATATCACAAGTTATCCCACAATATTTGTCTTTATTTCACCAGAGGACCTAAAGGCCGAGAAATAAAAATACAATGTACGTTTTGAAATGAAAGAAAACATTCAGGGGCCATAAATTAAGTGGCCGGCAATACACACAGATTTCAGATACACCCAATCACGAAAAACACTCTTTTCAAAAATTCATGACAATTTGAAGAAAAATAGCAGTTGAGACTACTGCAGCCCAGTGATGCCATTGCTTAAGATAAGTCTTACATCACTCGATTAAGAGATAATCTAAGTTATCGAGAGATCTCATTTTAAACGCAATTCCCAGATATCTTGAGATATTTAGCATAAAATGAAGCATTTTATAACAGTGGGCGCTTGACACGTTTTTGTCAAAAAATGCAATCGAGGGATATATCTGGCAGAGATACCCAGAATCGAGGGATATTTTATTTGTGTTCAGCGGTATCGCTGCTGCAGCCCATACACCCAGACGGTTAGACCGCGTTGCCCACTGCGCTGCCATACAAACACGGTTTCATTACCGCTGAAGCGATCGCAAAATTTTATTCTCGCGCCAAATGGTCATTGCGCGCCGCTCATATTAATTGCGATTGGAACTTAACGTCCCGTTCTATTGCCGAAGCGGCAACCGAGGCGCCGCATAACGGGGCTGTAATCGGTCGGGAACGACGATAGCGCCAACGGGGGTAGATCTTTGCGCTTTCGGGCGACAGAGGGAGCTTAGAATCTCAGGAAATTCTTCATCGAATAACCAAAACGAGACCACAAAACTCTAACTTTGCACTATACGCTATGCGCTGAGCTAGGTTCAAAATTATTGTTAAAAATTTAAAAGCTGTATGTATTTCTGCTGTATGGCGTTTCTACAAAATGCATGTAAAACTTTACGCTTTCAGGCGACAATGAGGGCTTGGAATCTCAGGAAATACTGTATTGCATAGCCCAATCGAGACCACAAAACTTCGCCTGTATCAGTATAACTTTGCACTATAGATTACGCTTAAATAAAGAATTTAATAGCAGCTGGATATAGCGTTTTCCTCCAATATTTCTCTCATCAGTCCCTCTCCTCTCACTATGTGCCCAATGCCGTTCTTCTTTCTCTGTACAACGATGTCCACAAGCGTTATTTTTTCCCAACTGGCGCCAAGACCATGATAGATAAATCCGGAGAGAAAACCGCATGGAACCATGAAGAGAATAGCGAAGGACCGCCAGGTGTGGAGAGGCTGGATGCCAGGGACCTGCCGTTTGGCATTGCACTAGAGAGAGAGAGGATAGGATTTTCGCTTTACATAAAAAATATCTGGACGTTCTGGCGATAATAGAAGCTAACAATCTCAGAAAATAGTCCACTAACCAATCGATATCACAAAACGTAACCAATCAGCATAACTGCACTGCGCTATGCAGACCACTGTGATGTCTAGTAGTCAGACCTTAGTCACAATCACACATTTTCTATGTAGACTATTAAACGATGTTTAAGTTACAAATTTAAAAGCGTGTTAAATATAGAGATGCTTAACACCTAGTCGGAATTTTAGTTAAAATGCACTTTGCGACTTTGGCCTTTGTGACTTTGCTACTGCGACTTTGCGACTTCGTTTAGCAAAGCATTCACTCTAGCCTCCTTATCGACAAGAAGCGAGCCTCGACGAGTCTATCTGGCATGGCGCTATTTTGAAGCCTTTTTCATCATTTTTCTTCACTATAGTTGTCTATAGTTGTCTTCACCATGTCGCGACATCAATCGCTTCCAGGGCGCTTTCACAGTTCAATTCGCAGTACCAGACTGAAAAGGGCGTTAAAAGAGGATAGCTCTCTACCGCGTCCTTGCCCCGAGCGATACAGTTGACGACGTTGTCCTGTATCGTACTCTCAGCGACCCTCGACAGATTCGCCGACTTGACGTAGTTCTGTAATGCAGTGCACACCGTTAGAATTACACTATGTTGTAACCAATTAGAAATAAACTCGTGGGGGTAATGCGTGTAAGCGAAAAAAATTAATTGAAAAAGGAGTTAAACCGATACATGCTGGTATTTAATGGTGTCTCGTATTTTACATTTCTTCACATTTAATTGTGCCTATACGGAGTCATGTGCAGATAATGCACAAACTTCCCTAAGCACAATGCATTAGCATATTAAACGGAAATACGAAACATTAGCATAGTAAATGAACTGTCAATGTAAATAACGATCATAATATAGTCCCTGCAAATCCAGTAGCAAAAAATTAGCTTGCAGCCCAGAGCTTCTCAGTGGAGTCATAACAGGCGACCAATAAAGAGGGAGCGGTTCTTTGCTTGACTCCCAGTCAGAGGCACTGAATCAGACTCAAATCGACGACGCTAAAATTAAAAATAGCAAGTTAAAAGTAATGCGTAGCAGAGAGCAACAAAAAGTTGGAAAGAGCGTGAAGTGATAAATCCGCACCTACGATTCAAGCAAATGATGTTTTTCCAGCTCCGTTTGCATGACATATTCTTGGTGCGTTAAAAGTGCCATATACATACATACATACACACATAAATACCATTCATGTAAATAGATAGCAGCTAATCAGTAGCATGAATGTCACGCACCTCGGGAATATATGTGGCATCCAGCCGGTAAACATGGTCTCTGCAAGAAAGAACAAATTCAAAATTAAATGATGATGTTGGATAGAAGTCTGTCGTTGTAATTTTGATATTGATTCAAAAAGCGTCTTGACTTTTGATGCACAACATCGCAGTCAACCGTTTTTTTTGATGAATATTCAGAACATTTTACAGCTGAGTGCATCATACTATCTAACCTACTTTTTTGACGTCTAATCTGATAATGTCCATGTTTTGACACAGGCTTAGATCTTTGCTCCCTGATGAGCAGGGTTTATTTTAGGAGGCGTAGTACACCTAAAACAAGGTTTTTTTTAAAATTTCTACGCCTAAATAGAAACAGGTAGGCGCTGCGCTACGCATAAAAATCAACAAACAAGGCGTACGCCTACTGTGCAGACTACTCCATATTTTTATGGCGCCGGCGTAAGACGACGCGACTTTATTAAGATAAAGGCGTAACACTACGCCATGATGAAACGGTTAAAATTAACTCTGCTGATGAGGACTACTGGAGCTGGATTTTTACAGCTGGATGCTCTTCCTGACGACAGCCAAATAAATAATTATCTGGCACGCGACTAACAGGTAGCGACACTTGTGTGTTTAACAGCCTTGCTAAAGGGCCTGTAACGCATAGTTTCATAGTTTCCGGCGCGGGGACTTGAGCCCTGGCCCTTTGGACTCTCAGTCTGACGCGTCAACCACTACGCCACAGCGCCTCGCTGTGGCGTAGTCACAGGTTCAGTGGATCATACATCCACAACAATGATAGCCTTTTTACCCCTACATCACTGGACGCAGCTACAGTACATTTGTAAACACTAAAGCGTCCAGTACGCTGTACACGTGCAGCCCAGAGCTCCCCGGGCGAATCGTAAAAGGCGACCAAAGAAGGGGGAGCGATTCTGTGCGGGTTCCCTTGGACAGAACCGGACTCCTATATAGTCTTTGTGCTATGTATGGTCCCTAAAATACAAAAAACTAAAAAACGCTGTACAAGATTTTTTAAATTGAGTGATCGCCGGTAGACATTTTTCGTAACTACACCTCGCAACCCCAGCTTAAAAATCGCCCCTATTTCAACATTGAAATAGCGGCGAAACTTGCCGCGAAAGACTGCTTTCTACAGGCGTCCTGAGTGTGCGCTTTTTCATTATCGACATCCTTTTTTACTTGTACCTTTTCACAGAATGTGCTAATTTAACGGAAATTTTGTATTTTTTCAAAAAATTTACTGGCAAACACGTACACGGCTCCAAGATAGAGGAAGTTGTCGTTCACAGGGTCTGCGACCAGGTAGCGGAAGTAGCGGCGGGTCTGCGCGGACCCAGGGGGGAGGTCCGTGAGGGGGTCGATGAACACGTCCACGTCCCCCGACAGGTCTGCAACAATTGAACACTGTTATGCAAAAAGGAATATGCATGTGCAATTGTACATTACACAATCAATCAACAGCGTGTTATATACACCCCATTTAAAAAAAACAAAGCAGCGAATACAGTAAAACGTTAATTTTTTGCATGCATGTTATTTTCACGGTTTTGCGTCTTAGCAATTCTTCAGCACATGATTGTCGTGCTATTGAGGACTTCCCATTAAATATAGCCTAGAGCTGCAGCTCTAGCTTAGCGGATAAAGCGTAAAGAACTTGACTGTTTGAAAAGACCACTAGCCTCCACGTGTGTGTCAAGCCCAGGGCTCGGCCTGCAAAGAGCCAAATTCGCCAAATGGCGAAAGAATATCAGAAGTGGCAATTTTTTTTTAGGATTGGCGAAAGACTTCGGCAATTTTTTGCAACAGGTTTTTTTGCTACAATACCAAATTGAGTTGCGTTTCACTGATAAATGCCAACTTCTGGTTAAATACGAGTAGGCCTATATTCGGTTACAATTTCAGTGAATGAAGGCCGCAGGTTAAATTGTCGCGCTAGACTGATTAATTTGAGCAGTATAGTTTGTGTGCGAATATATAAGCTTGCAAAAAATAGCTCCACAAGCATTTGGCGAAAAAAGACACATTTATGCGAATTTTTTTGAAAACCCAGGCTGAGCCCTGGTCAGGCCCACATCAAATCTTGTAAACAACTTAGAACACCGCGTTTCTTTGTAGAATTCTTCTGTTTCGAAGGCCACAGATTATATTCCTACGTGTAGTCGCTCCAAATGTCAAACAGTCCTCTTATATTCCTCCTTCATCCTGTATCCAGGAAGAAAAAATAACTGAAAAGAACAAAGCGACGGAAAGCGGTGTAAAAGTGGATGGCGGTCTTTCATCTTGATTCAGTTCTTGGTCTATTTTCTCACTTTCTCATTTTACACACCATTCTTCATCTGCTATCGCACCCATTGGAGTCAAGCCTGAGGGGTCTCAAGGGGTCTGGGGTGTCGAAGATCATCGGACCCCACACTATTTAAAAGGAAAGTATGCAATCCGCCAATACTTGGGCGTGTGTTATAGATTGTGTATTTGACATGCTCATTAGTTAAAGCTTGTACTGGTAAGCTTAAAAAGAAATTAAAGCTAAAACGTGCTATTGAGCCAATCACGATAAATGAATCAAGATGGCTCTAAATTGATACCTTTCGATAGACTACATTTAATATGCCAAAAGTATGCAAGCTAGAAATACAAAATTTGCAGCCCTGTAGGAAAGATTTATAATAGGAATTGTCTAGCGTGTGCAGAATGGGGTAAAAAGAGAAATCTGCAGCCCAGAGTTCCCTGGACCAGTACCGTAGTAAAGGGCGACTAAAAGAAAAAACGGGGGCGATTCTTTGGACTGTAATACTCCTCGTTACTACACACGATCCTCAATCGTCTCAAAAACACCACCATCGCAAAATAATTTGCTTTTATTTAGTATATTGGCTTGAGTTTTTAACACCATACTCTTGACCACCCCCCCCCTCCCCGATACTGAAAGCGGATGGAAGCCTTTTATTTAAAATACCGTTCAAGGGTTTTAAATACCATACTCCGGACACTCTAAAATTTATTAGCACCCCGTCCCCCCTGAATACCGAGCGCAGGTAGAAGTCTGTGTTCGGCGAGTGAGTTATGCAAGTGCAGCGGAGGGTATCAGGCTCGCTGTGTTACAATGAACAAAATGTTTTCCCAGTCAATCCTCCAACCCGCCCGATAATAAATTATGGCATTAATCTCTCCGTCAATGATAAATGGTAGCCATCTCCATCTCAGTCAACACCGGTCGCGCCTCACGGTGTGCAGAGTACTCCTGTCATCTATTACCAAATCTACACCTCAAAATCTACTTTGAATCCATACATTTTTTATTAAATCAATTCTATTCAATATTATGCTAGCTATATGCAAAATACAGGACAAAAACGATCACACATATGCGGTTAGGTTTCGCGTTTGCGAGTTTAACGAGAAGTTAAAGTCTATCCATTTTTTAAGGATATGGGTAGCAAATATTTCTTTTAAACTACCATTTGTAAAAAGTTTTGAAACATCTAGTGCGCACGATACCGTTTTGATCTGGATAAGCTCGTGGGCCAATAGAAACTCATAACATCTTTTAGGTAAAAGCTCACACGTGTCTCGGAATTTTTTGCTGCCATTTTATGGCCTTTTGCCTTCAGCCCAACGTATCCGATCTGGATTAGCCCATCTTGTCTGCACTAATCAGTTGGCTCCAAAGAGAAAAAACTGAAAGGAAAAACGCCAACTCTATATGCTTGTCCTTCATCGGCAACTTAGGCTTCTACGTTTCCGCTTCGGCTCTACGTCGATCTATCAATAGAAGACCGATCTTCGTCGATCAGCGCATGTAACACCCAACACAGTCCCGCACTCACAAGATAACCGCTTTCCGAGCCGAGATCGGGTCAAAGATCCGGGTCGGGTCAAAGATCGGGGTCGGGTCAAGAAAGGATAGCGAGAAAGGGGTTAACGCATGGCGGATGCAGCGTGGAGAAAAAATGTCAGATTCTGATAAGAAATGACTTGTGTATTGAAATGGAACAACTGAATGGAAGAGTCGCGTTTACAAACACTCCATTGATAACTGCAAGCATGATCATTGAAAGTATCCCGGTCGGGATTGATCGTTGATTGTTGATTATAAAAATGTTTTTTATTTGATCTCAACAGACTATTATGTACACATAACAGGCTAATGCAATACTGTACTATGCGCATCGCAGTCGAACCTCGGGTAAGCTCGGGGAAAAAAGAATTGACTTGCAGTTCCGAGCTCCCCGGGCGAGTCCTAAATGGCGACTAAACAAGGGGAAGTGGTTCTGCGCGTGGCCCCAAGCACTGAACCGGACTGTAATAGTATTCGTTATTACACAATGATCTTTAAACTCCCAAAACCAAACCACCTGACCGTCATACAGAAAAGGTCAAATATTTGGCTAATATTCTGTACTACATGGACTTGTATTTAAATCCGATTACTCACCTCCTTATACGTATTTATCATGCTCTAACCAACGGTGAGTATCGCCTGCACCCCCTCCCCTCA
>JAQIWG010002297.1:0-20819 GCA_034695025.1 Chamaedrilus cognettii | reverse complement strand
CGTCCCCGATATGGTCGCCAGACTATGAAACGGACGTGAAATCATTATTATTATTATTATTATTATTATTATTATTATCTGTTACTGAGGTAGTGTTTAAAGCAAGTATTTGTTAGCACCTATCTTGTTTATGTGACAAATCCGCTAGTTTTTCTCCCACCTTATTTATTGTCCCCACGCCATAGGAGCCATTGCCATAGTCCAAATCTCGTTGATCTCCTGGCTATGGATATTAGGCTGGCTATATCCTGGCTGGCTATGGGTATTGGGGGCAGCGGCTCTGCTGGCTACCTGGGAACTGCAGCTGGCTGGTCTCTGAGGCTAGACGAGGGGAATCTTGGCCCGACAATCGCGAGTCCGGATGGGGTCGCTACCACCATCATGTAAGGGCATGGCGACCTATGGCTCTGCGAGATCGAGCGAGAGAAGCTGAAAAACACCTTAGTTGCTGTTTACACCTTTCCTGCAAACTAATAATTAATTGTTTATGCTGCTGCTGTATTCGTGACATTGGTAGAATATTCAAATTTCTTCTGCTTTCCAGTTATTTCACGATTCAAGTGTTCGATGTTGATATTGATATATACACTTTTTTTAAACATACTGGAAGATACTGGAAAATTATAAGAATTGCTGGCGCGCCACATTGGCTGCAGGTTACATGCTTCTCTATTGTTTCACATACATGCTGGAACTAAAATATTGTTTGAACATGAAGTGTGCAACCTGAATTGCTGACAATTACTGAATTTGAACATAAAAGAGAGTGTTTTCAGAAAATGTGTTAGATGCAAATAGCAATGGAGTAGTTTGTCAGCTTGGTGGACACATTCTTTGCAGGTCAACTTAGACTACTCGTATCTTTTCTACCACTTAATGAAATTTGACTAAAATTGACTTGAACATGAAGTATTCATTCTAGTTTAAGTTAAAAAAGTTGCATTTGTGCCTGTAAGGTGCGGTAGTTATTGAAGAAATTAAACGAATCGCTTAATTTGAGTCACGGTGTGGAAATGTAGTACTTCCATAGTATAATTACTGCGGTTACCTTTTGGTCCATTCGTTACTTTTGTTATACCATATAAATGCGACATCTATGCTCTAGTCAAACATGATGCGTTAAGGGCTACTGCTTATCAAATGTTTGCAATATCCGAAAATTCTGTAAACAAAAGTTTAATCAAGCGGATATGTGCATTTCTCAATATCGATGGACTAAATGTTCAGATGTTTATTATTATGATTGATGGGTCTGGTGCTAAGATTAAAGCAATGAATAATGTATCTTTCGATTGTATATGTGGCATATAACCTCAGTCTAATTTGGTTAGGATAATCAGTATCTTAGGCATATTTTAATACCTAATCGTCATCATCATCATCATTTCCGTTTTTCCCGTCCATTTTTCCATGCTAGCACAGGTTGCAAGCCTGCGACCACAAACACACGCCCTCACGCCCTGCAACTGATTGGTCTTAAGTGGGAGGCAGCGATTAAGCTGACACTTAACCAAAGAAGAATCATCGGTCCAGACTCCAGAGTCTGCAAGGGCCCCGTCACCCACGAATTTAGGCCCAACTAATGCCAGGCCTAGGAAACTAGGCATCAGACAAACTCTGGTTCATCCACCTCCCCAGTCCCCGACAGGTTACCCCGCCCTCCCTAATAGGCTTTACATATGGGAACATATATTGCAACCTATGTAAAGGTGTTGTACAATTGTTCGCTGGGATAATTCTATTCAATTTTGTGGATTGATTAACATAATCTGTCTTTTGACAAAAAAACTGATATAAATAATGTACTGACAATATAATTTATAAAATGGTGTACAAAATTAGCAGGCAGAGATCAAATAAGAAGCAATAGCCGAGATGTACAAACGTTAGCCGCTGGCGATCAGATTATACAAAGCAGTCAACTCTGCAGGCAGAAAGCCAATAAAAATTGTTCAAGTTGAGACTCCTAGGCGCTGTACATGATAGTCACTGAGACGGGCCCTCATGGGTCACCACGGTTGTCCCCCATATTCGCCGTGGCCCTGTCCAATGGGGAATGTTCCCACTACCGCAGCAGCCTGTATAGTATGGCAACATCCAGCCTTTGCCGCAGGAAGGCTGTAAATTGCTGGTCTCCGGTGCAAATATACACACGTATAAATATATTAGGATTAGACATAGGCTTATAGTGCCTACACACCCTTCTGTCATAACAAAGGAAGTTTTGTCGTTAAGAACAATAGTCCATATAGAGAACACGTCGAGCCGCCGACTGCTTCAGTCGTTAGTCTCGGCGTGCAGACCTGACGTCATGATTGCTTAACGACGAATGCTGCATGCAGCATACTTTTTGTTAAGATCACAGTGACCTTAACAATGGCGGCTGACGTTCGTTTGACCGACAGTGCACACACCTAACTGTCCCGCGTCTATTCGTTCAAACAAACGCCACGATAAACTTCCTTCGTTTTGACCGAAAGATGTGCACACACTTTTAAGCTTCTTTCAGAAAGTAATATTCTGTGTTTTATCTTAATGCTTTGTACTTTTTCTGACATACTTTCTAATTATCATCTAACTGGTGTCATAAATGCAATACATTTAGAAAAAACAAAGTCAGCGTCTGTAAGTAGAAACGTCGAACATTTGA
Source organism: Chamaedrilus cognettii (assembly GCA_034695025.1). NCBI lineage: Eukaryota > Metazoa > Annelida > Clitellata > Enchytraeida > Enchytraeidae > Chamaedrilus > Chamaedrilus cognettii. The sequence continues at coordinate 18,169 of JAQIWG010002297.1, read as the reverse complement.
CGTATAAGATAACAGGAAAGAGGTACAAACTTGAACATACTATCATTGTCGCAGCGATACTGCAGTAACTTCAGCAACAATTAGCGGCGAAGAAAACGCTAATTGCAATAAAGCAGTCGGCCAGCAATGGTGGTTCCACAGGGGGCTTGGAGGGGCTAAGCCCCCCCTATTTGGGTTTCAAGAACCTCCAGTTAGATATAGAGAACCGATCGAAGAATTTAGTGTTTGGGGATGTCAAGCTTTCCCTGTTCTGGTTTTTAAGTCCATTAAAATAGAGGTTTTAAATTAAAAGCTCTCCATTGCTGGTTATGGAAGTAACCTGATTATGAATTTTTTTTTTACAAAAGAATCAATAATGCCCCTGTCTGTCATCATTTGTGTGTAGTGTATGGTTGGGAAGCAAAAAGTTTCTGTTAGCACCCCCCTCCCCGTTCAAGAGTTTGTATTCGATTGTGTTCGATAACAAAGCATGGTCCTTGATTGCAAAGCTCAAGCACCCCCTCAACCCTGAGCACCCCGTCACGGAAGGCTCAAACCGCTACTGCCAGCTAGCTTGTAAGACATGTTTCTTCCATCAATTTTGACAGCATGTATCTCTTTCACCACTAGATGAAATCTTTTTTTAACTGCTACGAAAGTGAGTTATTTATTCTACAGTTAATGCGCTAAAAATATCGATAACAAAGCCATCGATATTCGAAGAAATTAGTTGGGTCGTTGAACTATGGCCCACAGTGTAAACGTAAGTAGAACTATATCTATTTTTTTAAGATTTAAATTATATCGATGTACCTTCATACTACATGTATGTGACTTATTGATCATTTCTGAGCAAATTTTAACTTCAAAACGCTTGTCCATAGCTAAAATCTGCCATTCACAATAAAATTGACATCTTACAAATTTAAAGAAATTGGCCAGTTAGAAATTTTTACTTCAGAAGATATTCACCCAATACCATGATTTAATTATTATTAAACATGATTTAACTATAATTATTAATTATTATTGGATTCTAAGCAATAATCATAACAAATAAAACAATAAACTACCGTCACACAGATCCTAAAACACAGATTCATCTGTCAATACAAATATAAATGCACATAAATATAAATAATTGTGAGAATCAAAAACTTTTTCATTTTCAACGGATTCAAAAAATATTATCAGTTTACTGCTTCTGTATCGAACCAACATTGAAGTCCTATTAGATTATGGCTTCCAAAACATACATCATAGGCATCATAATGTTGAACGCCACGCACGCATTAAGTCTATACTGCCGCAAGGCTGTGCATGCCTTGCCTGCCACACACTTTCGCAGCAGGTCTAGTCCACTGTGGACTCGTCATGTTCTCACTGAAGTCATTATCCAGGCTTCCAATCACTGCATACATTGGCAGGCCGATCAATCAGAGTAGAAAGGATAATGCAAGAGCCAATGGAGCGTGTAGATGAAGGGGTGTAGATAAATGGGTGTAGATGAAGGACCATCAGGAAATCAGGACCAGGATAGGAATGGCAAGGGATGTCTTCAGCAAGCAAAAGGAGCTGTTGACTAGAGTGGTGCTTCTCAAACTTTTCGATTTTGCGGACCGGCAAATTTTTTCCCAGCTGTCAGGGACCGGCAACTTTCCATAGTAAACATTTTGTACGGTCTAATAAAATATGATTAAAATACCAATGACATATATACACAATGTATAAAAGAAATACATCAAATTTATAGGGCCGTTGCAGTATTACATGTACATTGTCAAATGTAATCGATTTTTTTATTCTTCCACTTGTTGAGAGACAATTGCATTAGACAAATATTTTCATATTTGTTTTTAATGCACAATAACCACAAAAATTTTGAGCAAATTGTAACTTCAAAACAGCCATGAATTATAGAGAAAATAGGTTGCTCTCAAAAAACATGCTGCTAGGATGTAACGTTTCAGATTGGAGCTGGCTGCATTAAACTTTGACTGCTTTGTACACTTAGACCTCTGGATTAATCAAAAGAGAGAAGTCGGTGCAGTCATGTGAAAACCAGTTTTGAAACACCCATCGAAATCATAACCCACTGACTAAACGTTGATCGTGTACGTAGGGAACGTTCAGCAAATATTTCATTTTTCACTGTTACCTCAGCGTATCCTAAAATAAGTTAACTCTCTAGCCTCGCAACCGTGAATTGGGTACGGTTAATGTCATTCATTAATGTTAATGTTAATTCATTTTCAGCATTTTCTGGCACACTAAAATTCAGCCGTTCGGTTTTCAATTGCGTTTTTAACAATGGCTTCATGCTGATTGTAAGCTTGAACGTCATAAAAATTTCACTACAACATGATCATGGTTGTTAATTGAACATTTGCATGATTTTTTTTACATTTGAACAACAATGATGAAATATTGCCATTCGGTCAGTTGGAAATATAGTTAGCTTAGTCTCCAACAGTGAAAGAATTAGTAAAATCACTAAAGCTACAGCCATAAGTTTTCTGTCTCCTTTTTGAGCTCACAATGTAGTAGGAGTTCAATGTTTACATAGCTATACTTCACAGCTCGATGACAAAGAATGACTTAAATGTTTAATCAACATCAACAGAGAGAATCTGATCCAATTTTTTCCCAGCTCGCCGCAGACCGGCAGCAGGTGATCCGCGGACCGGCGCCGGTCCGCGGACCACCACTTTGAGTAGCGCTGGACTAGAGGGCTGAGCAGGAAAGTGAAAGAGGATTGTGAAGGCGGTGGTTCTGTCCATGGCATTATACTGCGCTGAAACTTGGACACTCAAGAAGAAGGACATCAGAAGAATAGAAGCATTTGAAATGTGGGCATGGAGAAGAATCGAGAAGATTAGCTTGACAGAGAAGACAACGAATGAACAAAGACTATGATCGAAAAGAGAGTCAGAAAAAGAACAACTGGCTTAGACATGTAAAGAGAGGAGAGGGTTTGTTGAGAGGTGATGCAGGGAAGCATGGAGGGCAAGAGAGGACCGGGTAGACCACATAAGGGAATGATAGACAATCCGCTTGGGAAAGAATATATGCTAATATGAGAAGGGGCCAAAGATCAACTAGGGTGGAGGATTTGGACACCAAAGACCTACCATTTGGGAGAGCACTGAAGCGAAATCTGAGTGTACATATAGTTGTATGTTAGTAAACCAAGAAGCATCGCGGAACCAGACCGCAGTAGCATAGTCATAGGCGATATATTAAAAGAAATTAGCTCAAACATAATAAACTATTTTGCCACGCGCGGTAAACAATTCCCAGCACACGACAATAACAGCTCACATTAAACACACGATGTGAACGCAGTGTGTTTCTTTTTCTACCATTATAACCTATGTAATAAAAATTCTCATATTTTTATATAACATAGCATTTAGATTATTTGCATTCGACAAAAAATTAAAAAGTCATAGATTTTTAAACATAGGTAGATTTCCGTGCCGCACCCAATACATCAATTAGCCTCCTATCAAATGCCATATCAAAAGGTCACATGGATATAAGTCCCACTGTACAAATTTATTCCAATTGGACTTGGGATTTTCCCATTAAAAGGCACAAAATCATGCTACCAGCAATCAAAGTATACCAACCCTGAAGCATGCTTCTGTATGCCTGGTCTGCAATAGCATAGACGTGCGGCGGAACCTCATGACGCTTCTTGCCTTTGTAAAGCTCAACAACATTTTCAGTATAAATTGGCAGACGCTTGTAGGGGTTGACAACAACACAAAATAATCCCGAATAGGTCTGCAAAATAACAAAAGTCAATATTTAGGATAAACAAATATTTTCACCTGTCCATGATCACAAAAGAATGTAAATACATGACATTTTTCATTGTAGGCTGGCGCCTGTTCTCCGCCAGTCAACGTGGTGTTCATCGGCGACATCAATGCTCACACTGAGTTCTACAACAACACAATTTGTAAGTCACTTGATAAGCATGATTTGACCGGGTCAAACTCATGTCACGTTCTGCGAAAGGCGCTCCAACAACTGGTCCGACGATGCATTGTCACAATGCTAACGCACCTGTCAGGATACGAAGACACATGCTCACTATCCAGGTATGGATATAACTGATTTCATCCATATCCAGGTTGTCTTCTTACGCAGAGGCTCTGCTTAAGATAGCCTCTGCTTAAAATTGACAACCTGGATGAAATGAGAATTGATGGTGAAAGTTCAAGACAAGGAATCAAAGAGGGATAAGAATGAGGAGAATGTGGAAGCAGTGAGGAAGAAGATAACAGATTGTTTGCTGGGAGTAGCGGACAAGATGTGTGGCAGAACAAACGAAACACCAATGCATGAAGAGACCTGGTGGTAAAAAGATGAATGCCAGAAGACAATGGAGAAGAAAAACAAACTATACGGTATATGGCAGAAGTCCAAAGAAGGAGGGGATAAAAGGAAAGCTGAAGAAGATCAATTAGCGTATAACAAGACAAAAAATAATGCTTGGAGAGTCATCGGCAGCATAAAATAAGTCGAAAGGAAATAGACGGAAGCACAGTACCCATGAATTAACATGGCATGCACACAGGCTGCCACGAGTATAAAAACACTGGACAGCGAAGGTGGAGGATCCACAGAGATTAGGGAGGACAGAGAAAATGATGGTGAGATGGATGTGTGGAGTATCATTGAAGGACAAGTGTCAAAGCGAAGATCAAAGAAAATGGTTAGGTGTTGTATGTATAACGAACATGATGAAGAAAGGGAGACTGAGATGGTTTGGACATGTGGAACGCATGAATGAGAAAGACTGGATATCCGCATGCCGATATATTAAGGAGGAAAGGATCGTTGGAAGAGGGAGGGGAAAGAAAACATGGAAGGAGGCGGTAGAGAGCGATATCAAGGAGCGAGGCATGAATAGAGAGATGGCAAAAAATCGAGAGTTGTTGGGGAGTCTCATCGTGGGAAGCGTCCAAGCTGTGTCGACACGACAAAGTGGACGTAAAACGTAAATGATGATGATGAAGCAATTTTGATTTGGATGCGCTGCTGAGTGTAAGGTAGCCAATGTAACTTTGTGACAGTAAGAGTGATACGGTAGTGACGTCTGACGAAGGGAATAACGACACATGCTAAAGCATTTCGAACTTTTGAAGGCGATCAAGGGAAGTTGCTGGGAGACCAAAATTAAGTGAATTAGAGTAGTCCAATTTGGAAAAAACTAGGGAATTAGCACGGAAAAAAGCTGTGTTTGTATCAAGGGAGGATCTAACTTGACGAATTCGGTAGCATGAAGTTTGCAAATGGAGGAAATGCGTTGTTTTTAGGGGAGGTCCTTGTCGAAGATGACGCCAAGGTTACGAATACAGTCGGTGGGTGTCAAGGTGGTGTTATGGAAAAGAAAAGAGGAGGCAGTGAGCTTAGCGCATTGCTGAGAGGTACCGATTGTAAGGTGCTCAGTTTTACAAGGGTTCACAGAAAGTCTATTACTGTTGAACCAGAAGTGAACAGAGTCCAGAATCAAAGAAAGTAGAGCAAAGCTATGAGTGGAATCAGAGCTAAACGGAAAAGATATAGTTGGGTATTATCAGCATGAATATGGTATGAAATTGGAGAAGCAAAAAATAGGTAACTTAGGAGAGTCACATACAGGGTGGAGATAAGGGGTCCAAGAACAGAACCTTGTTTTCATTGGTGAAGGAAGAGTCTATTTGCTTCAAGCAACTAGATAGACACATCTCAGCTCGCAACCAAGATCCGCCTCTACAATGTGTACATCCTGCCTGTGCAGCGGTATAGAGCAGACAAATGGACATTGAGTGCCATGGTGACAAAAAAGCTGGATGCCTTCAATCAGCGGCGGTCGCATTCTCTGCATTTCGTAGAAGGAATATGTGACTAATATTGAAGTTAGGCGCTGGAAGCAGCAACCATTCGTGTCAGAGATAATATGTCAGAGACGCCTAAAGCTGTTTGACCACGTCGCTCGCGAGAAACCTGCTATGGGGACACGCGAGCACTGAGAACCGCCATCGACATCCCACCAAATCCCACCAAAGGGCTGGAATTGACCTGTGGGACGGCCCGGGAACACCTGGACAACCACTGTGGAGGAGGACCTGAAGCCCCTCAACATGGGGCTGAATGCTACATAGAGTAAGGCACAGAAAAGGTTCTCTTAGTGCACACTCACGCTCAAGGCTATTTCGTCATCGGCAAGGTGATGAACAAACAAACAAGGAAGAGTAGAGTAAGAGTTGATGGATACAGATTGTGACCAATCAGTTAGGTAGAAGGTAAGAAGGCAAAGAGCAGATGCAAAGGTGGAGGAAAGCCTCTTGAGCAGGATACCATGGTCTATGGCGTCGAAGGCGGCAGAGTGGTCCAGAAGAACAAGAGCAGAAGGTTCACTTTGATTTACTGCAAGTAGGAGATCATTTTGGATGCGGAGAATTAAACATTAACTTTTGGAGAGTTTTAAAGCGAACATGGAACATAATTTGAGTCCATGAACTGTGACGCTAAGCCAGCTGGCTCACATGGAGTACAGCGCTACAGCAGCGGCAAGCTGTATACTCTACCAACAGCCGTGCTATGCCTGCACCGGAGGCCATGGCCTCACTGGTCAGCATGAGCCTGCTGCGTTACCGGCGTGGGAGAGGTGGGCGGAGAAAGCAGCAAACTATAGCAGTGATCGGCAGACGCCCCACTCGTCACGCAGCCGAGTACGAAGCCCTGCGCTCGGTGCAGCGTGAACTTTGGCACTTCAACAGAGATCAGCTCTTGCTCAGCCACCACTCTACGCAATCTGTCACACGTGACGTGAGTCAGTGCCTCGCCCGGCGCCCACGACTCACGCCCGCATTCAGCACCCCACAGCCCAGCAATCAGCTGACCGGTCATTCTGTTCGTGGCGCACACGCTAGCCAGCTGATGTCCCAAATATGGACTTAAAGATCTGTGGGATCAAGTCAATGCGCTAAAAGAAACAAAAATCCTCTGGCATGAAAAGCAACATTACAGCATCGGGTCTAAACGTTCACTACGCATCCATCTCCACTGACCCAATGTACACGCCTCCAGCACTAAAACTCACAGCCTCAAACAACCAGCCAGGTATCAACGAGTATAGATTCTTTCAGTTACTCAACCACCTTCATCACACTGTAGAAGGGATAGACAGGCTCTCTGCATGGTTCCTCCGCCTTGCTCCCCCCAAATATGCAGCAATCGTGGCAGATTTAATTAATTTGTCTATCAGCTCCTCACATGTTCCAGAACAACGAAAACAGCCATTATTTTTCCGACAGCCAAGGTACCTGTACCCCTGACCCCTGCAGACTACCAACCCATCTTTATCCTGCCCGCACTCTCACACCTGGTGGAGAAAAAAAAATGTAATCGTTTTTGTACCCGACCTTCATCAAGCTACCGGCTCGCACCTGTTTTCCGATCAATTTGCTTTTCATCCCACGATATCTATTACAACAACCCTTATCACGATGCTAAGTCACGTGACTGAAATTCAGCCCCATGGACTACTCGAAGGCCTTCGACACCGTCAGGCATTCTAACTTCATGGCGAAACTCTCCCCACAGGACATCCCCGACAACGTCTACAATTGGATTGTCAATTACCTTGTGGGCAGGGCGCACGTCACAAAGTTAGAAGAATCAGTCTCTACCATCAGAGTCATCGTGGCAAGTGTCGTGCAGCGCTCTACTATCAGACCAGCCGCTGTTCTCATCACCGCCTCTGACCTGCATCGAGTACATACTCAGAAAAAGCTCCTCATAAACGCTGACGATATGTACCTACTAGTGAGTGCAAGCCATGGCCACACCATCACGGAGGAGCTCGACCACGTTGTACTCTGGGCTTCCGATAACAACCTACGACTCAACCCAAACAAGACCGCAGAGATGGTGATCAGCAGGCGGGGCTCCAGAGCAACCCCCCCTCCACCCACTGTCGGCATACAGCGCGTCAAGGTTCTCAAGGTGCTGGGGATTACCCTACAGTGTGATCTTAAGATGGAGGCCATATAATGGAGGTGCTGAGCTCGTGCGCCTCGTCACTTTATGCCCGGCGCGTACTCCGCAAACACAGCCTGCCACCCGCCTCACTGCATGAGGTGGCGTGCTTCCACGAAGGCCCCCCAGCTACATAAAAAATTGAGACAAATCGACCAAGATACTCATGAGCCTAGGCTACGTATGCCATCATGCTACCTATGCTAACTAAATTCTTGCGCTACAAGGACAAATGTGACCTAGCTAGAGCAATTATAAATTTGAAAAGCCTGCCTCTGAGACGGAGACATACATTGACAAACTATCGGCTAGTGATAAGTGTTAAAAGAGTATCTAAAAAGTACACATAAACTGAGTATTTAAACCTACAGACCAAAGTAAACGCTAGTTAACACTGAAAGCTAATCTAAGATCAATAAGCGTTTTTCACCTACCTACAATTGCCGGCTGTTCAGCGTTATATGCCACACACATACAAGGTATTGTGTCTCATATCAACTTGCACGCAACGATATACCGATCACTTCCATACCTGTCTTGGCTTTCATGTAAAGCAAACCAGTTTTTATCTGTAATTGAGGACTATCCGAATGATGCATAGAATTCAACGATTTCTATTCAGTGTTGCCAATTTTTCAGAGTGCAATTATCGTACAAAGCGCTGAAAATTTTGGTTTTGGGCCAAAAAAATCGTACAAATATTTGTGTTTTTCAGCATCATATTGCACGTTTTTGGTACAAGAATCACTGAAATCCGAATGACAATACAAAAGAACAGCCAAACACCAACATTTTCTTTCGTCTCAAGGAAAATTCCTAAGCGGAGGAAGGTGGTAACGAAAACAAATTTTTACCGACCACTTTTCATTTTGGACATATATCTTCACATATTTTTATATTTCTCCAATATTTTCCCAGATGTTACATTTTTTAAGCAAGCTCACAAATATAACATGTCAAAAAAAAGTTTATCCAACTACCACAAAATTATCGTACAAAATTTCACTATCGTACACCCATTATCGTACATCGTACAGACAGCCTAAAATCGCTTAAATTATCCTACAATTATCATAAAATCATACATTTGGCAACACTGTTTCTTCTATTCCAAATCCAAATCAAGTAAACGAACAACGTGCAACGAGACAATATGACGACCAGTGTTGCCACTCACTGCATATAAGGGGAGCGGGATAGGAGCAAATAAGGTACGCTACCTTGTCAAACAGGGTTAGGGGTTAGGCAGGGGCGCCAGTACAGGGAGGGGCAGGACGGGTAAATGTCCATATGATGAAAAATGTGGGTGGCAATGCCCCCCAGAAAAATTTGACTTTGCCTCCCAAGAATTATTGAGGGGGGCAGGGTGGCAAAGCCCCTGCACAATAAACTAGACGGTAGCACAATGCCTGTGCATCAAAGGCGTGCGCGCAAGCCGCCACGAGTAGAAAAACACTAATTTTAAAATTTGGAGCATGGGTTTTTTCAATTTTTGTTTTTTCAATTAGCCCATTTCCAACAAACAAAATATGGATCCAAAACAAATTTTCTGGGAAAAAAAGTAAAAACCTAGTAAACTTGTGCCAGTCAAAAGTTATTGCACTCTCATTAACACATTTAAACAGCGAACTTGAACTATCCGGTCATAGGAAGCATTTTTCTCCTTCCATATCGGATCTACAAACTATGCTGAACATTTGTGTGGAAGAGATCTTTTGGGTTTGAAAATAAATTAATAAAGATCTGTTGGGCTTTGAATAGGTAAAATTACAACCAAAAAATCTGTGACATCAATGTTAACAATGACAAAATTCCATGGGCTCCAGAAGCAAGATACCTGGGAATTTATCTCCAGGGTGCTAGCAAATTCAGGTGCAATGTAGAATATGCAAAGTTTTTACAGAACAGCCAATTTTAAAATTTACAGAACAGCCAAACTCAGCAAACTGGGGAGTCAAAGAAACCCCTTGTCGCTCTGCATTTAATGTCGACATTAAAATTGTCAGGCAATGCCAATTGCATGGTGTATTTTTGTCAATAAATTTACGAAATGATATCCAGCTAATAAATTTTAGAAACAAATTTGTCATGGCCAAAAGCGCTATCTTACACACGTTTTCAAATTATCGCATTCCAAGCAAAATCTCAACACTCGCATATAAATATAACGCGAAGGAAAATGTATTTAAACAATCTTTCTTCCACACTATCAACAACACTTTTCAGAGTGAAGGGACATCGTTATAGATTTGGCTATTACGAGTAGAACTATATCGTATGCTTCTAATAAAGCCTAAGCCTGGGGGCTCATTCACGTAGATAGCTTATGACAATCTTAATCGTAAGATAGTCTTAAGAGAATCTTTCACAAATCTTATCTTTTTTACCGAAAACTTCGCAGTCGCGCGCGAACCGAAGGATGACGCCACGGCAGTCAGCAATTGGATTTTATTTGCTTGAAATTCCTAATTAATAAAATTTAAATAGAATAAGATTTCAGAAAATCTTTAAGAAATGTACGTAAATGAGGTCCCTGGTTTACATTCTAATTATATGGTTTGCTAATAGTAAATGCATGACTATAATTTTTTAACAGTTACACATTTGCTCACTATTTTTGGAAAAATTTTGTAATAGTTGATGTTCTTAATTATTTCTATTGTTGCGCTTATATTTCTGCTTCTTTTGATGCAAATAGAAGATCTGGTATATATATTTTCCAAGATATATATTTTCCCTCAAAAATGACCCAAATCTGTTCAGTGCCGGTTGAGTTATTCTGGTGCAATTGTTCAAAATTGATTCCCCCAACATAAAATTATTCTCTCAGGTCTCATGTTGCCAGTGAATATTTTCTAAAAATATCTGTTGTGCAATATCCCTCAGTGAATCGAACTCAAGCCCTACAAATTAATCAAATCGAATGGATACTAAAACAACTAATGCAATTCATGCAAAAGTGCTTCATTTAGCACCCCCAGCCATCAAGAATATCAACTAAATAGTACATGGCCAATAATACTTCAATTGAAGAATGAACTATTATTTAAATAAATTTATCAATACTGAGTTCAAGCCAGTTCTCTACAATAACATAAAAATTTCAACTTTTCCCAAATGTGGTGAGAGGGCTCCAGAGACCCGGGCGTACCATCAATTTTTTTTTTATCAAGCAAACTTGTACAATCCAGACATAGGACGTATATTCCCTGGAAATTTAGTCCCAATCCGTTCAGCAGTGGCGAAATTGATGTGGCGCAATGTTTTAAAAATGCTTTTACCACCAAAATTTTGGAAAAAAAATCTCCTTGGTTAAGTTTAAACATCTTGCTAAAATATGTATTGAACGTTTTCTAGCCTCGAGCAAATTCCACTTTCTGCTGCAAATATGGTGCAAATCAAATGAAAATTTAAAAAGCTACATAGATTCTTGTGAAAGTGGAGAGATCGACTCCCCTCCGCTCAATTAAAAGTTTTGGTGAAGATTTATAAAATTTAAAGTACTGCCATTCACTGGAAATATTATGTAGAACTTATAGTGCTGTCATCAGCCACTTAAAATATGCAGTAATGGAATGAAATGTATTTTTAAATGAATGAGGCAGGGATGAGGGGCCATGGGAACACCGTTCACTTTTTGACAAACTGTTACGAAAATCTTGCTTCTACGTTACCTATCAACAATTTCTGAAGACATATTGGGAATTTTGTAGCCCCGAGTAAGTACGACGTTATGCTGCAAATATTGTGCAAGCCGGATGAAACCTCAAAAAGCTATAGCAAACCTTGTGAAAGTGAGGAGATCGGCACACCCCAGCCACCTTAAAATTTTAGAGAAGACTTATTTCTTTTTATGTATCAGCACGTAGCTTTGCTTTGCTTTTGTACCTTTATTTTATTTATTTTTTATTTTACTGTCTCCCAGCGACTAACCTGAAGACTGGTAAAACACAATTGGAGGAAAAACATTTCTCCTGTTGGTGAAAGTGTTCTGAGCCGAATTTTTCTCACAAATATTAAGAGGTCCTAGGGGGGCCAATTTTGAAACTTTTACAAAAACCACGACAAATTTTTAACTATAGAACCAATTTTCACGATTTTTGCGGCAGAGTGTCCGGCTTACTCGGGGCTACAAAAAAGCCTAACATATGTACTCAGAAAATTTGGACACGTAACGTGCGAGAACGATTTTTTTTACCGCAAGGGGGGAAAACTAAATTATTTTACCATTGCGCCACCATAACTAAGCCACCACTGAACGGATTTGGACCGTTTTGAATGTGGGAACCTGCGTCCTATGCCCGGATTGTTCAAGTTTGCTTGAATTAGCAAAAAATTGAATGGCCCCCCAAGAACCCCCCGCCCCATTTAGTATATTTTTTTATTTGACTCGTACCCTGCTACTTGTATACAGCCTAAAGACAACACTCTTTAAGTTTGAAAAAATATTTTCAGTGAATGGCAGTATTTGAAAGATTTTTTTTTCTACAAACTATAAAGGGGGCAAGAGGGTAGAAATTTGAGAACTTTTACAAAAACTACGATCTTTGTGGCAAAATGTCCAATATGCTTCAGAAAAATTTTCAGTTTTCAGAAAATATTGACAGGTAACATGTGAGGACAATATTTTTATCTGGAGGGACAAAAACCAATTTTTTACCATTGCGCCAGAATAACTCAGCAACCACTGAACCAATTTGTACCATTTTTCACAGAATCACGTGTTACACCCGTGTTGTACAATTTCGCTTGAATTTGTCAAAAACTGTACCGCCCCCCAGGGAGCCACCCCCCCTTTTAAAACAAAATTTAATTTTTGCCTCTGCCTGCGACTCTTACATCGGCTAATGACAATGCCTTAAGTTCAAAAAGACATTTTCAGTGAATGCCAATATTTCAAACGATAGATCTATTCCAAACATTTGAAAGGGCCGAATGGGAGCCTACCTTACCACTTTCACAAGAATCACCATAACTTTTTTACATCTCATGCAATCTTCACCTCATTTGCAACACAAAGGCGGATTTACTCGAGGCCACAAAATCTTTCATACACCTCTTAACAATATTTTCTATTTTAAGCAATTTTTTCACGGAAAATGCGTTTTGTGTCCATAGCCTACTATAAATATTCACCTGAATTTTGCATAATTGATTACCCCCTGCTCCAAATTTAAAAATTGATGTTTATCTACACGTGGCGGCCTGCTCGCACGTGCACGGGTACTGTGCTACCGTCTAGTTAAACTTATAGTGCTGTCATTAGTCTACACAAAAGATGCAGAATGGAGCTAAATTTCACAAACTTTAAAAAAGAGGGTTGGGGGCATTCCGTTGTTGACAAATCCAAGCGAACTTGAACAATCCCGAGCAATGCGGGCATAGGACGCATGTTCCCTGATAAAATTGTCCAAATCCGTTCAGTAGTTGCTCAGATACTTAGATATAGTGGCGCAAGGCTTTAAATTTGGTTTTTGCTCCCGCATCATAAATAAATTGTTCTCCCATGTTATCTGTCAATATTTGGTGAAAACATATATTGCGCGTTTTGTAGCCCCGAATTAATTGGACTCAATGGCAAAAATCCGATGAATAGTTAAAAAGTTATCATGGTTTATGTAGAAGGGCCCAAATTGGTCCCCCCAGGCCTCCGTAACATTTGGAGGAAAGTTAGGCTTGGAACACTTTCACCAAAGCACAAAATGTTTACCCCAACTATACTTCCAAAAGTCTTCATGTTAGTCGCCGAGAGACCGTCAAAAACACCAAAACCTTAAAAAAATTATAATAAAAATATAGACACTTAAGGGCACCAAAGCAAAGCTATGTACGCCGTAAAAAGCTGTAGCATAGTTGTAAGTAAAGGTATTTGATAGCTTTCAGTATATGTATAACATAAAAGCAATGGAATTTAAGATGCAAAATAAATAGGTCTATGTACTTTTAAGAATCGCTTTTAAAATGTCAGTGGGTCCCAACCATGAGTTCAGGCTGGGGGAAGAAAAGTCATGATCTTAAATTTCATTGTCCCCTGAAGGAAACGAAAGGAGAAACTTTTCTTTCAGTCCAAAACATCGCATTTTGCCCCCCGACCAACAAAATCGTGCCAGCGCCTCTAAGGTTAGGTTAAGGTTAGATTTTGGTTAGGTTAAGATTAGGGGTTAGGGTTACGGTTTGGGGTTAGTTTAGAATAGGGGTTGGGTTAGAGTTAGTTGCTGCCTTAGGGGCGGATCCAGTCCGTTATCCTGTGGTGATGCGATTTTGGCCTAAAAATTGTCCTTCAACTCTGCCAAAAACAAACATTTTTACTTTTACTGACAGAAATTTTCACCTCCAAGACTATCATCAATCTATTTCTCTCCCAATCGTCCCTTTCCGCCTCCCAACAGACACTCTGGGGACGGGGAGCGACGCTGTACAGCGGGCAAGGCTCTGGGGGAGCGATTTCTCCCACCATTTCCATCTTGGATCCGCCCTTGTGCTGCCTAAGAAAAACAAATATCGACTTTGAAGAGAGGCCCATCGATTTGGAGAGTTAAGAATAGTGTTAAACAATAATACTGACAGCAAAATCAAATGTCTAGTGAGGACACTACAATTTTCTCTCTCTTCAGTGCTCTGCCACATGGCAGGTCTTTGATATCCAAACCTTCCACCTTATCTATCTTCAGCCCTTCGCTTCATATCCGCATACGATTCCTTCTCAACCAGGTCGTCCATCATTCTGATATGTGGCCTTCCTGGTCCTCTCTTACCCTCCATTCTTCCCTCCACCACCTCTCTCAACAAACCCTCTCCTCTCACTACATGTCCAATCCAGTGTTTGTTTCTTCTGACTATCATTTCGATCATAATCCTTGTTTCCCCCACTCTCCTCAATATCTCCGCATTTGTTACCTTCGCTGTCTAACTAATCTTCTCCATTCTTATCCATCCCCACATTTCAAATGCTTCTATTCTTCTGATGTCCTCCTTCTTCAGTGTCCCAAGTTTCAGCGCAGTATAATACCACAGGCCAAACCACCGCTTTCACAATCCTCTTTTTCACTTTCCTGCTGAGCCCTCTAGTCAACAGCTCCCTTCGCTTGGTAAAAACATCCCTTGCCATTCCTATCCTCATTCTTATTTCTGCGTCACACCTCCCATCTTCAGTAATCCAAGCTTCCAGATATTTGAACTTGCCGACTTACTCAACTTCCTTTCCTTCTATGACAATACTAATAGCTCCTCCATTTTTGGATATTTTCATGACCTTGGTTTTCTTCACATTTATCTTCATGTCATATGTTTTTGCTGCATCATTTAATTTATCCAGTATCAATTGCAACCCTTTTTCAGTGGTTGCTAGCATTCCTTGATCATCTGCAAATTGAATGTCTTTTAACTGATAGCCTCCAACTTTATCCCCTTCATCTATACCCCTTCCATCTACACTCTCCATTGCCTCTTGCATCATCCTCTCTGCTCTGATTTATCGGCCTGCCAATGTATGCAGTGATTGGAAGCCTGGATAATGACTTCAGTGCAAACTTCAGTGCAAAAAACGAGTCCACAGTGGACTAGACCTGCTGCACCATTCTGCGGGCCCTCCAGTCCACCCCTATCTGTTTAAAAATGTTCATCATTCTCACCCAGTCTACTTTATCAAATGCTTTTTAAAAATCTATGAAGCAAACATACACGTCATTATCAAACTCCAAGCTCCTTTCACACAATGTCCTCATTAACCCCATCGCCTCCCTTGTACCCATGCCTTTTTTGAAGCCAAACTGAGTTTTACTTATAGCATCCCTTGCCTTCCCTTCAATTCTTTTTGTGATTATTCTCAGCAATCTTTAAAGCATGGAGAATCACACTACAATTAACCAACAAAAGCGAAACAAAAGGGCGAAGAAATTGACTCGGACGATAAGGAATGTGACATAAAAAATGCCTTCGAGATCAAATTTTTTTTTCAAAATTCATTTAAATGAAACAATCATACTTATAACCTGGTTTGCCTCCCACAAAACAGGTATGGAAGTGATCAGTATATCATTACCCATCTGTTGATATGGGAAAGAATATCTTGCATGTGTGTGGCGCATATTATTATATCACTGAATGGCCCGAATGCCTAAGCCTACTTACATAAATCAATCCGGAGTAATACCGCTCCTTCAAATTGTGCAGAACAGATGCTTCATTCAAACATGTCAATTCAGCCATATCCTCGACTTTGTTGAATTTCGGAGGATTCATTTTCTGAATGTCATCTTTGTTCAGGGTGATTTTCTTATTCGTGTCTTGTAATTCAACAATCACCTCTTCGCCCTTCTCTTCGATTAGTGCGGCAGGAGCGAATCCATGCTCTGTATTTGGAACCCAAACAAGCTTTTTTGCAGCCCATGCTGCTTGGCTTGCAGGATCATTGACAGATTCCTTTCCCACAACCAGATATTGCATAGCTGGACCAGCCATGTCAACCATCTTCCACTCTGGCGTGTCGCGGTAAGGTGGAGGCTCCTTGGCGTCAGCAGCGCTGATGATTCACAGCACGCTTCGTCCTATATCACTAGTCAAACGCCTTATTTAGGGGATTATAACTTAGCCTACGTCAGAGACTGATTAGAGTGAATCGAGTTAATTCTGAAACTTAAAATTTTTTCGTGAACAACGAACTAAGTCATCGACGTCCTACTGATTAGATCGTTAGGACTAAACTAGCCTATAGCAGTTCCTGCATTCAGTGTTCTGCTGATTTGTCAGCCTACCGCCCCGCAGTGAGTCACAGAGCCAGGCTGCTAGGTTCCGTTTCGTTACCTGTGTCCACAGCCTGTGTCACTCGATGCAGTGTTACCACTCGCTTTTTATGAAGCACCAAAATGCCCTAAAAAAGCACAAAATAGTATTTCTGATGACAAAAATTGACGAAAAGGACACATTCTGAAAAAAGCACACAGTCCAAAATATGTTTAACATTGTGTTTTTGTCCATTTTTGGCCCGCAAATAAATCATTTGTGGGGAAAATGAACGACTTTTTACAACAAAAATCCTTCATTTCCATGTATCTTCAAAAAAGTTCAAGGGTTAGATCTTCAGCTCAAAACGACTTTTTACTTTCAAATGTAAGTTAGGAGCGGGGGAGAGACGGGTGCTGACAAAACTTTTTAGTTTTTTCTCAAAATCTGACATCTCATCCATACCTCCAAATCTGCACAGACAAAGCCACAAATACTTGATTTATAAAAAAAAATACTTTTTAGCTAATTTAACATTTCTGAATCGATCTTTCATCTCCACGCAAATTTACTATGCCAAAAAACTTGGGAAGGGCCAAAAAACAGAAGCGGCTAGCGGCGGCGATTGCCCTGCACGTCAACGTTTGATAGGCTTGCATGATTGATTGCGCAACGGTCAATCTCTACGCGAGAAAATTTACTTCGTTTTCAAATTAGGGTTAGAGCCCCGTTAGGGTTAGCAGGGTAGGGTTAGCAGGGTAGGGTTAGGGCTGTGTTAGGGTCAGAGTTAGGATTAGGGTTTAGGGTTAGTCAAGATTATGAGTTATATTCGAAGTGAGCGTGGTACATGGACTTGACCGATACCGCCGTTAGACACTTGTAAAAAACAAATTTTTATCTTTTTCGGGCGATAATAGTACGAAATGCATTATGGGCTACCCTGACTGTGTGTCAAAACTCTCAGGTCAAACTGTCAAGCTATCAACCAGACAACAATAACAACACTAGGGAGAAATCAGGAAAAATCAGGGGAATTTTTTTATTTTTTTTAAAGGGTCTTGGTTAGGATTATGGTATGGATTAGATTAGGGCTTTTGGACTACTATTTGAACGAGAAAAGATCGATAAACGTCAGGATAATCTGGAGGATTAAGCTCAGCAGAATTGTGACTGTTTGCAGAACATGTCAACATATTTCAATATGTTAACATAATTAATGTAGCTATTTGTTCTAAAATGTATCTTAAATTTTAAATAAATATGATCATGTAAAACTATTGCATAAAATGATACGGATCTTATCAAGTGTTGGAATGAAATGCGTGTAGTGTATGTGTGTGTTGGTAACCTACATGTAATGAATGCGTTTATGAATGCATTCATTATAAATAATGAATGTGATCAACATATTAAAAATGATGAGCAAGTAGTG